>JAJIBD010014774.1:32500-40818 GCA_021461705.1 Cryptotis parvus | reverse complement strand
TCCCTTATTAAATTCGGGGAAAACAAATATAATAAGATGTGGACATTTGTAGAAGGTTTGAAGTAAAAATAAAAATGGAGAATTCGAATAAAACCGCTAAGTGCCCATTTCTGGGGCCACCCACGGGAGCCGGGCCCCAGCTGAGCCGAGTTTGGGTGCTGACAGCCTCTGCTTTTCCCATGGTGTCCCCGCCGTCGTAGGGTGCAGCTCCCAAAGAGGAAGCCTGGGGCCCTGCCGCTCCTCCCTGCAGCTTCCCGGCGACCTGAGCCTCCCTCTCACAGCTTTGGGGGTCTAGAGGCGGATGGGTCCTAGTGACTATTGCCTCCCTAAGCTTCAGCCCACGAAACCTTCCTCGGTTTTTGCGCTAGTTTACAGAAACTGGAAGCAGCAAGTAGACCCACCCCATCCCCAGGCCGAAGAAGGAGCCGAGCCAAAGGGGAGGCCAACCTGGACCGAGTCTCACGCCTTCCTAGGCGCGTCCCTTAAGTCAATGAGAAAAGCCGGTGCAAGTGCCCAGTGCACCGGTCTAATGACAGCAATAGATCACAACGTGGAAAATCCTCCAAAGGGAATGAATGTGACATAACTTTGCGGTAGAGACTGAGATGCAGTACGCATAGGGGCCAGAAGGGGGCAGACATCGCTGTCTCAACGGAAAAGCGAACGCTTATTTATTCTTGGTCCTCTACGGACGCCGTACGTCGTTTCCTGCGGGAGGAGGGTTTAGCTACCCGGAAACGGAAGTCTCGTTCCTTTCCGTTCTTGCTTCTCGCGGTTCGCTGTGAGTATCTCTGGGGCGCTGCGTGGAAAGTGGGGGGGTAATCAGGGGGCCATCCTCGGCCGGGTGCTGCTCGAGGGTCCAGGACCGGGCCTGGGGCTGCGGGGAGGGAGGCCGCAGTGCAGCGGGGCGGGCATTTCTGCGGGAGGCCTGAGCGTAGGTTCCCCGCTCGCATCCTGACACTCGGCGCGTCTCGCCCGCAGTTGCCGGCCTCGATTTCCCCACACGTCTCGCGACCATGGTGAGTACGGCCCCGCGCGGGGGAGGGAGGGTCGGGGCGCCTCTGCGGGGTCCCCGGGACTCACTCCCCCGACTCCCTGCACTTGCAGCCGCGCAAAATTGAGGGGAAATCAAGGACTTCCTGCTCACAGCTCGGCGGAAGGATGCCAAGTGTAAGTGGGGACTTGGGGGTCCTGCGTGCTTGCGGGGCCGCGCCCTGGAAAGCGATGGGGCCGATGGTTGACTTCAGAGACAGATTGGGGGTCTCTGGTCCAGCGCCCCGGTCCTGCTACCCCAAACAAGATGGAGAAGGCCATTTGCTGCTGACCCCGCCGGCCCCACTCCATTGCTTCGGGGTAGGACCCCCGAGGCCCGCAGGCAGCTCAGGACAGGCGCCCCCGATTCTGTAGGACTGAAGGGGCCCGAGCCTGGTCACAAGAGGGTCTCACGGGGGCAGCTTGGCCCGTTTGGAGACAGAGCTCGAGCCTGCAGCCCCTGAGTCTGTTGCCCTGGGCCCACAACCTTTGTTTATTTCGTAACCTCTTAGCTTGGCCTTGGTGGGCCGGAGAGATAGTCCAGCGGGTCGGACGTTTGCCTTGCATGCAGCCGACCTGGGTTCGGTTCCCGGCATTCCATATGGTCCCCCAAGCAGCGCCAGGAGAAACCCTGAGCATTGCTGGGTATGACCCAAATAAAAGGCGTCCACCTTGGGGTACTCAGGTGTAATCCTGACTGCTCACAGCTCAGACCTGCCTGCATGGCAGCGGTACCGTCTTTCTGGCCTTAAAGAAGCTTGTTTGTGAAGCATTTCTCCGCGTGCGGGTCACCCGCCTTTGGATCTGACTGTCTTGGTCTGAACCCTGGCAGAGGGGCACCCCGTGGGCAGCTGTACAGTGCCTTTGGCTGTTGGGATAGCAGGCCGGGGTGCGGGAGGAGCCTGTGGACCTGCCCACCGGGCTGCAGGCCGCAGGCCAGGGTCACGGGTCTCATTCCCACCTCCTGGCCTCTCGCAGCTGTCAAGATCAAGAAGAACAAGGACAACGTGAAGTTCAAGGTGCGCTGCAGCCGGTACCTGTACACGCTGGTCATCACGGACAAGGAGAAGGCCGAGAAGCTGAAGCAGTCACTGCCCCAGGTGCGGCCCCGGGCAGGGTTGGGGGTTGGGGAGCTGGTGCCTGGGCCCCCTCGTGGGGGCAGAGGTTCCTCTCCGCCAGCCTGGGCCTCCCTGTGGCAGGAGCGGCGCCTCCCACACCCGCCTCTCTCCCCAGGTCTGGCTGTGAAGGAGCTGAAATAAAGCAGATGTGGCGACCTTTATTAAAGATGGAGAATCCAGGCCGTGTTTTGTTTGGGGGGGCACTGGGACCGGGGGTCCCGGAGGAAGGGAATGGCGGAGACCCAGGTTTCTCCCGGGAGAGGGCGCCTGGAGGGGGCAGGAGGGACCTGGAAACTGCAGCTATGCGGGGGTGGCACTGAGGAGAGGAAACACTTGTCTCGGCAGAGGCCTTTGCTCTAGGCCCAGGAGCTGTGACACAGGCCGGCGGAACCTGCGGGCAGTGGCTTCCAGGGAAGGGCCCAGCCCTGTCCTGGGCGGTCATGGGTCGGGTGGTGGTGCCTGATCCCACAGGCCTGCATGAGCACAGATGTCGGCTCTGTCCTGGAGCTGAGGGCCCCTGGGAGTACCTGTCCCGGCCTCAGAAGCCCAGGCCTGGCCCTGAATTAGCCCTGCAGGGCTGGCCAGGAGTCTGGGCCCTCCTTGTCTGGGGGAGTCTGAGCAGCACTTCCACGGGGAGCCGCAAGGTGGCGCTGTGGCCCCACTGACACTCGGTGTGTGTGGGGGTTCATGCTATCCGCAGAGCACCCCCATGTCCTTGTGTCCCTGAGTATTCCCGGGAACAGCTCCACGCTCGAGCCTGCACAGCTGGGTTCGCCTCCACACTGGAAAGGGTCCCCTCCGGGCCGGAAGTCCCACTGGTTTCCTGAAGGAATGTCTGGGGTATGCAAGAATTTACGTCTCGGTGGTTTGGTTGGTTTCTACCAGGGCTGGAGTGTGGAGGAAGCCAGGCTTGCCTGCCCAAATCGCCTTAGGCAACTCCAGTCTCCCAGGATTCCCAGATGGCCTCCTATGTCCCCCAATCTTTTGCCTTTTCTTTCCCTGTTCCTTCTGGAGGGTGCAGGGCTTATCCCTGAGGCTTCCGGGACTGGCTCAAGGGTTGAGCCAGCTGCCTGCAAGACCAGCGCCCTACCTGCTATCCCCGGCCCCCCCATCCTCTTGTTTTTTACATGTTTTGGCTTGGGGACCACACCCAGTGGTGCTCGGGTTTCTCCTGACTGCACTCCAAAGCGTTCTGGCCAGTGCTCAGGGGACCACGCGTGCAAGGCCTCTGTGCACTCTGACCTGCCTCATTTTTAGTCTTTTGGGGAGGGTCACACCCTGGGCTCTGCACTTAGGAGGTACTTGGGGGTTCTCGGGATCACATGAGGTGCCTGGGATCAACCTCAGGTCAGCCATCACTATCTGTCTTCCGGTAGGTCATGATTTGCTGGAGGCGGGCACCAGTAACATCTCAATACAACCTTTCACATGCGAGATAGCCCAAGGGCATCTGCTTGCTCCAGGAATAAGCCTCAAACCATTCCAGTCATGGGAATGAGGTCTATAATTGTTACTGGTATTTGGCATGTCAAAGTCAAATATGACACAGGTAGCTTGCCAGGCTCTGCCATGCAGGTGGGATACTCTTGTAGTCACCTCAAAACTCGAGCGTTTATTGATGAGTCGCGCAGGTGGAGCGCTGAGGAGAGGGGAGTCTGGGTGTGAAAATGGCCCCATGTGCAAGGCAAGCACAGGTACTTAACCTTAAATCAACTTCAGTAATACACAGTAACATCCTTTGATTCTGTATTTCACGCCTTTGGCTGTACTGGGTTAGGGGCTGCTCCCAGCTGTGTACCCTGGGTGTGGTGGGGGAAGGGAGGGGGGGTCAGGCCCTTTGTCTCAGCCCCCTTTGTTTATTTTTGGGGGTCACACCCGGCAATGCTCAGGGGTTACTCCTGGCTCTGCACTCAGGAATTACTCCTGGTGGTGCTCAGGGGACCATATGGGATGCCGGGGATCGAACCTGTGCCAGCATGGGCCAGACGCATGCAAGGCAAACGCCCTACCCACTGGGCTAACACTCCGGCCCCTCCTGGCTTCACTTTTAGCTCGTGGCCTGTCCAGCTCCCTGCCTTGAGCAAGGCTTGTCCTCTCTGTTTCGCTTTTCGCGGAGGCCCGAGCGCAGGAGGGGCGCTCTGCAGCTTGCGCCGCGAAGTTAGGTCTGGGGGCCGGGAGGGTTGGAGGAAAGTGGGGGGCTGGGGGAGCTGCGGCTGACTCCCTGGCACTGGAGCTGGTGCTTGGTGTCTGAGCAGGCCTCAGGCGTCTCTCGCGCAGTCATTGCCCCCGTCCCCTCTGGACGGTTCAGAGGTCCCCGCCTCCAGGAAGTCCCCGGAGTGCGGGAGAATGGCGCAGTGCGCCTCGCCGGCCCGAGCAGATGGGCTCCAGGACAGGCCCCTGCCTTGATGCTCTGTGCTGCGGCCCACACCAGGGCGACTCGGTGTTGACCGAGCAGGACCCAGAGGGGACCCGGCCCGCGCGCTGCCCGCTGCCCCGCCCGTCCATTTCCCAGCCGGCAAAGCCCCCCGAGGCCCGCGGCCTCTCCCCTCCTGACCCGCAGCTCGCCACTCCCCCGCACTCAAGCCCGGGGGTCAGTGCGAAAACGGGCCGAGCACAACGTTGCGTGTCCATTATGCTTTAATAGAACGGAAGAAAGAGCATCCGGTGAAAGAGAAACCGGTTAGGGGCGGGAGAGGGGCGGAGAGGGGCTGAGCGGGCGGGTCTCCCCAGAGCCGGCTCCGAGGGGCTGGGGAGCTCTGGGCAAGGCCGGCGCCCGAGGCCCAGGAAGGAAAAAGGACACACTTGGCACATCCTGGGCCTGTTTTCACTTCTATCTCTCACTCTTGGGGCCAGAACAACACAAAGTATTGCACGCACACACACACACACACACACAGGGGGAGGGCATTGGCCTCGCACGCGGCCCTCCCGGCTCCATCCTCGGCGTCCCAGAGGGTTTCAGAGCCCGGCCTGGAGCGACTCCTGTGTGCAGAGCCAGGACCCAAAAACAAAAGCAAAACAACAGTTGGCGCCTGGACCGGGCCAGGGAGGGGCGGGGTCGGCAGGGCAGGGTCGGGGCCGGTGTCTACCGGACAGGGGTGCTAAGGGGGCGGGCCTTCAGGGGCGTGGCCTTTACCGGCCTGGACCCGTCGGAGGCGGGGTTTTGGCGGGGCCAGCGGGACCCGTCGGGGGCGGGGGCCGTTCTGAGCGGGCGGGACCAGTTTGGGCGGGGCTTCATGGGCGTGGCGTGGGTTTACAGCCTGGGGCGGGGCCCATCGGAGGCGGGGCCTTGCGGGACCCACGGGCCTTACTCAACTGGGCGGGGTCTTACTGGACGGGGCGGGGCCTATGGGGCGGGGCGGGGCCTGGCGGCGCCCGGGCCGGACGGCCACCCGGTAGCGGCGCGGAGCCCCGCGGGCTCACTCCGGCCGAGCCATGCCCGCCTCGCGCGTGGGTACATGGCGCCCTGGTGGGTGGTGTGGCTGCACAGCATCCCACGTCTCGACCTCCGCCTGCAGCCGGTGGACAACACCTTCAGGCCCCGCGATGAGAGTTACCAGGAGGTAAAGTCGGCGTCGCGCCAGACCCGGTTCGCGGCGGGCGCCCGGAGTGCTGCGCCCCCTTCCCTCCCGCTTCCACTCTGCACTCCAGACGCCGCCGCCTCCCGCCGCCCCCCTGCGCCCACCCCACCCGGCGCCTCCGGTCGGTGGAGCGGGGCGGAAGGCAGCCGGAGGCCTTGCGCGCGCGGGGGCGCCGAACCCCTCCTGGCGCCGCGGCGGGGCGATGCGGGGCGGTGCAGGGCGAGCGCGCCTCCCGGGCCGGCCGGGAGAAGTTTGCGCAGAAACAGCCTCGGGAGCCGCTTCCTTCCGGACTCCCCGTCCACCCGCCCATTGCATAGGCCCCGGTCCGGGGGTCTCGGCGTCCTGCCCTCCCGCCCCGGTGTGCTGCCCGTCTGCACCCCACGAGGGGAGGTGCGGATCCGGCTCGGGCGCTCCGGGCCCGGGCAGCCCGCTGTGGCCCGTCCAGTGTCTGTCTGCTGGGCAGACTTGGCCCGGCACCGCACCCGCTGGGGACTTTGGCCGGGCCGCTGCCTGCGTGTGGGGGCAGCTTCTTCCGGCTGGTGGTCAGGCCTGTGGGCGGAGAGGGGGAGCAGGGCTGGGGGCGACCCGCACAGTGCACGCTGCGCCCCGCTCCTGCCCAGGACCCCGGCTGGAAGGTGCTGGAAGGTGCGCACCGTCGACCGCGAGCCTAACAATAACAGGAGTTTCCGGTCCTCCTGCAGGGCTGGAGGAGGCTGCGGGGCCCAGTGTGCCTCCAGGGTGCTGCCCTGTTGCGAGACTGCCCAGGAAGGAGCTGCCAGGGGGAACCGTCCCTGTGAATGCAGGGAGGGGCTGGCGGCTACAGCTGTGTGTGTGTGTGTGTGCGCGCGCGTGTCTCTATGTTTGTGTGCGTGTGTGTACACGTGTATGTGTGTGCTTGTGTGTCTGTGCATGTGTGTATGTGTGCATATATGCTTGTGTGTCTGTGCATGTGTGTGCATGTGTTTGTGTGTATTTGTGTTTGTGCTTGTGTATGTGCATATGTGTCTGTGTGTGGTTGTGTGTCTGCGTG
This sequence comes from Cryptotis parvus, assembly GCA_021461705.1. Classification (NCBI taxonomy): domain Eukaryota; kingdom Metazoa; phylum Chordata; class Mammalia; order Eulipotyphla; family Soricidae; genus Cryptotis; species Cryptotis parvus. The sequence goes on along the minus strand of JAJIBD010014774.1, from coordinate 34,057 downwards.
TGCATGTGCATTTGTGTGTCCCAACTGGGTCCCGAGAGCCTGGGGGTATGGGGTTGCTGAAACACCTGCCCAAGATGGCAGCTGTCTTGCAGCAGCGGGCACTGGAGCAGCAGGACCTGCCCCCCTCCTCTCTGGACTTACCCCTGGCCCTGTGCTGGGTGTCCAGGGACCCGAGGGCACCGGGCTGGCCCTGACTGCTGACCCCTCCTCAGCACTCGGCACCCTGCGGGCAGGGAGGTGGGGAGTCTGTCCGGCTGATGTTATTTGAGGAGGTTCCTATTTCCGTCAGTTCCCCTGAAGTCCGGCCAGGGAATCTCCTGGTGTCCCCTGTCCCCGGCCCTCCCCGGGACAGACGTCTGTGGTCACAGGAAGCCCAGCTGAGTCTGCGCCGGGCCAGCCATGGTGGGCAGGAGCGGGGCTCAGGAGAGGTGCCAGCCTGACGCAAGGAGCTGCTACAGTCCAGGTGGGGGCCCCAGCTTGGCCCCTGGCTCTGTGACCGTGACCCCAGAACAAGGCCCTTCATATCCCCTCGGTGCTCCCGGCACCTCTGCCTGCACTCCAGGCCGTAGTGGACCACGGGCGCCTCCCAGAGTGTGTGAGCAGAGAGAGGGAGACAGAGACCCCGGGACAGCAGGGGTCCTTGCCCACCGAGATGGGGCCAGATCCCTGGAGGAGGGCCAGGCAGGCCCCAGGGCGCATGAGGAAGCCCCCATTCATGCGCTCCCCAAGCACTGAGTCACGGTCACCGGACGGTCAGCTGCCCAGTGTGGAGGGCCCTTCCCCACTCGCCCACCCCTCTGTGCTCCAGCGGCTCACTCTGAAGATCTCCCAGGCTAGGGGGCTCTCGCCTGGCCCTACCGCTGAGAGGCTGCCGTAGCAGATGGGCCTCACTGCCGCCGGTCCAGCGTCCCTCCAGGCTCTGGCACTGGACAGAGCCGCACCCCGAGCTGAGCCTGAGGAGGAGCCCGGCCGGCCCTGGGCCCTGATGGGGGGTGGGGGTGGCCGTGTTTGGGGAGACAGGCCCGTCCTGCTGGCCTCAGCCCCCGCCCAGGGAGGCCCCACTGAACCTGGGAGAGGTTCTATCAGAGCTCCTGACGCCTCTGACTGGGGGTCGCGCCCGGGTATTGATGGGGGCACAGACAGGCATTGCCAGGTGGGGTCGGAAACTTGGTCTGCAGAGTGGAGAGGCAGCGGCCAGGCGGTATGAGAGCATGCTGGGTCCCTCTTCCGCCTCCTCCTCCCTGCCCTCCTCCTCCCTGCCCTCCCTCCTCTTCACTGTGATCCTCCTCCTCCCCCCCCTTCTCCTCTTTCCCTCTCCTCCCTCCTCCCTTCCCCCTCTGTTGTGATCCTTCTCTTCCCCCACTGTCCCCCTCCTGGTCCTCCTCCCCCCCCCCCACCTCTTCTGTCCTCCTCTGCCTCCTCCCCGTCCTCCCCATCCTCCTCCCTGCTCCTTTGCCTCTGCCCCCACCCCAGCTCCAGGGAACCTTCCGGAATAGATGACCAGCTGGTCCAGGGCAGGGTAGGTGCTGGGAGAGGCCGAGGCGGACGGCAGAGCTC
>JAJIBD010014774.1:0-27500 GCA_021461705.1 Cryptotis parvus | reverse complement strand
CTGTGTGCAAGGCAGGCGCCCCACCCACTGAACTATCTCCCTGGCCGGTTGCTGAGATTTTTATCATCATCAACAAAGCGTGGGGCGGAGGACAGCACAGCGGGAGGGCGTTTGCCTTGTGCGCAGCCGACCCGGGTTCAATCCCGGCGACCCATATGGTTCTCTGAGCACTACCAGGAGTAATTTCTGAGTGCAGAGCCAGGAGTAACCCCTGAGCATTGCGGGATGTGACCCAAAAAGCCCCCCATAAAAATTAGGCCAGAGGGGCCACTAGGGACCTTGATTCCCCCAATGCACATGGAGGAGCCCTGAGCACTGCTGGGTGGCCCCAAAGCAAATAAATGAGGCTGAAGAGGGCTAGAAAGATCCAGAGGGCAGGGCAGTTGCCTCGCACTCAGCTGACCCGGTGCTTTCGTTGGTTTTGGTTTTGGAGGTGCTCAGAGTTTATCTGGCTCTGCACTCGGGAGTTACTTCTCACGGTGCTCGGGGCCATATGGGATAATGAACTCAGGGTGGCCGTGCACAACAAGCACCCCACCTCTGTGCCATCTCTCCTGCCCCCTGGCCCAGGGCTGACACCCGCCTGGCAGAGGCTCCCCTGAATCCTGCCAGGAGTGCTCCCTGAGCACAGCCAGAAGCAAGCCCCGAACACCAGGAAAACAAGCAGAAAGAACAAAAACAAAAATACTGTCACCTCTCACCTGGTTTGGGTTTGCCCACAGTGCTGCGGTGGGCGTCGGTTTCTATGGAAACAGCGAGACCAACGACGGCGTGTCCCAGCTGACCTACTCCCTGGAAAGCGCGAACCACACTTTGTCCGGGATCGACGAGCTGGTGAGACTGGTGGGCAGCGGGGCTGGCCGGGCTGAGCAGGGCCCGAGAGGTGGCCTTGGGCTCCCCCAGGCTGACCAGATCAGCTACGAGCAGGAGCTGTCCTTGGCCTGGCCAGGAGCAAGCAAGTGGTTTCTGCTGCCCAGGCCAGGATGCCAGTTAGGCCCTAGCTCCTGAGGGAGTCGGGGTACCCGTGGGCCCTGATCCCAGCTCTCTCCAGGAGAATGAAACACTCCGCCTTGTTGGGGTCCCTGACAGCAGCCCCCGCTGAGACTGGTCTGCTTACCCGAGTGCCGAGGATTGTGGGATCCTGTGAATGGGGAGAATGTGGGTTTCTCGGGGGACCCTGATTTCCTGTCATGTGTGCCCTTCCCTGGAAGCCCCTCATTCTCTGCACTCCCCTTGGGAAAGGCAAGGCGGGGGACCCCCAGCTCCTGGTGGGAGCTGCTTCCATCTTGGCCATGACCCATCTAGCCTCTTCTGGAGCACCACGGGTCGCCGAGGCCCACGCACCCATGCCAATTTCTCCAGGAGCACTCAGGGCCCAGCACTGCCCAGGAGGCTGGTTCGAGCATCTAAACCTTGGGGAACCCACATGCCCAGGCCCCGGGGAGCAGGTCACCGAGGGCTTCCAGAGCCCAGGGTGAAGTGCTAGGTAACAGGTGTAAGGTGCTGGGTCTGTCCATGGCGGTACCCAGAGACCCACAGTATCCACACAGCACATGGCGGCTAGAATTTCTGTAATAGGGTTGAAGCAATAGAACAATGAGGAGGTGCTTTCCTTGTATGAGGTTGACCCACATTCCATCCCGGGCACCCGTGGGATCCAATCCCCAAGCTTCCAATCCCTACCTGGGCCCACACCACATGCTTGGGTCAGGATCCTATGCCAGGATGGCCGCTGGACCCCGAACCATGTGCACCAGTTGGAGGGCAAACCTTAAGATGGAAGAGAATTAATGCTTCTTCCTCCTCGCATCCTTTATCCCCAGAAGCCCACCAAGGGCTTCCAGGCCAGCCCATCGTGGGCTGGACTTTCCTAGAGACAAAGGCCAAGTACCTTCTTTAAGAGTTCGGGGCGGAGCAATAGCACAGCCGGTAGGGCGTTTGCCTTGCATGCGGCCGACCTGGGTTCAATCCCTGGCATTCCATATGGTCCCCCAAACACCGCCAGGAGTAATTCCTGAGTGCAGAGCCAGTAGTAACCCCTGAGCATCGCCGGGTGTGACACCCCCAAAAAAAGAGGATAGCATAATATTTCATACCATGAATATATCTATATACATCATATATATCTATATGTGTATATAGATATATAGATATAGATATATATCAGCTATATATAGATAGATATAGATATATAGATATATCTTGCCATTGCCAGCAGATCTCTGAACTTCCACTAAGGTCCAGAATCTGTCAGAATATTTCTCACTTTGCCTTTAGTATTACAGCGACGCATTTGTTTGCTAAAAGGCAAACTGGTATGTCTCTTTGACCTAGCAGGATTATTTACGATGGTGGATCCAAACATGGCCAAGTGATGTCTTGGAAAACTACACGTGTGTCCCCCTGGGGAACCATAGGATTATAATAGAAAGTCTCTGGAGCTAATATAAACTCATAGTAGAAATATTCTCCTATAAAAAATGTTGTGAAATCAGCCCAGTTCTGCCCGTGCTCCTATTGGGGTGTGCTCCGGATGTTCCTAAGACAGGAAGCAGCCTTGACATCCGCGTAGTGGAGGCCTAGAGCTCCTTAGGGTGATCCCCCACACCCTGCTGTACTGTCACTCCAGCCCCTCTGTCTTTTTTTTCTCTTGGTGGAGGGGAGGTGGGGATACACCCGGTGGTGCTCAGAGCTTATTCCTTCCTGGTCCTGCACGCAGGGGTCACCCCTAGGGGGTGCAGGGTGGCGGGCCTCCATCTGCCTCATGCAAGGCAAGCTCCCTGCCTGCTGTTCGTGGCTCAGCCCCTCACCAGCTGCGCCCTGTAGGGGTGATGTTGACTGTCAGTTTATTTTGACTTGCTTTGCCCCGTGTGGCCAAGTCCATCGGAAATTCTCCGCTGTGGTGTCACTTAGTCCTTAGCCAGCTTCTGAGAACCAGGATCAAACCCAAAAGTGGATCCAGCCGTGGACAGCGGGAACATAAAGCCAAGCAGAACAAAGAAAGCCATTCTGTGCCCTGGAGCCAGCGACTCCTGGTGCAGTACAGAGCTGCCAGATGAGTCAACACACACTCCCCGCTCGCCGTGACATGGCGGGGCGACAGCGAATCCACACACTCTCCCCAGGTGCCTATCTGTAAAGCTCAGTTTCACCTGGGTTGGATTTGCTCAGGGCTCCAGGCTGCGCTCAGGGTGCCCAGATCTGAACATTTGGGAAGGCCCTTTCCAAGATAACCCTAGTGTTTGCAAAAGGCCAGTTGCTAGTGCTGGGAAAGGTAAGCAAGGAGTCCCTAGGGAAGGATGAGAGTGAGTAGGAAAGAAGTGGGAGTTTGGCTGGTTGGTTTTGGGGGACTTGGGGCCACACTCCATGATGCTCAGGGCTTACTCCTGGAGGGCTCGAGACCATATGGGATGCCTGGGATCAAAATGGCAAGTTACAAGCCAAGATAGTATAGCAAGCCCTACCCACTGAACTGTCTCTCTGGCCCCTAAGAAGTAGGAGTTTGACTCTGTAAAGGTAAGAAAGACTTCTCCCTTCAGGGTTAGAGAGAATACAGGGTTAAGGGCTTTGCTTTATGTGCTGCCGAGCCAAGTTCAATTCTCTGCACCTCATCAGGTCTCTCACACACTGCCAGGAGTGACCCTTGACCACAGCGCTAGGAGTAGCCACTAAGCTTGGTGTGGCCCAAACCCTATCCCCCACAGACACACGAATTTTTTTGTGTGTTTGGGGCCATGTCTGGTAGTACTCAGGGCTCACTCCTGGCTCTGTACTCTGGGCTCACTCCTGGCTCTGTACTCTGGGCTCACTCCTGGCTCTGTACTCTGGGCTCACTCCTGGCTCTGTACTCTGGGCTCTCTCTCTGGCAGGGCTCAGGGGACCCTGTGTGGGGTCAGGAATTGAGCCAGGTCAGATGCACACAAGGCGTCCGAACCGTCACTCCGGCTCCCCTAAGAAGACTTTTACCTTTTTTTTATTGGCTCACACCCAGCAATGCTCAGGGGTTACTCCTGGCTGTGCTCGGGGACTATGGGTTGCTGGGGATTGAATCCAGGTCGGCTGCGTGCAAGGCAGATGCCCTCCTCACTGTACCATCACTCCAGCCCTAAGCCCTTTAATAGAAAATTGCTCTCAGACTCCACACAAAACTGGATCTTAGGAACCCCACCCCCATCTGCCTGGGAGGACAGATCAGTCTAGATGAGCACCTGGGCAGACAGTAGGCACCACCCCGGCATGCGGTAGGCACCACCCGGCATGCGGTAGGCACCCACCTCCCTCTCCCTCTTCCCGGCACATTCCCGCTGTGCGGCGAGCAGGATCGGGCGGGCCTCTGTGCATTATTGGTTTCAAGGGTCCATTGTTCCACGTCCCCAGTCCAGGACGTGCCCAGCGCCGGCTGGCCCGCAACAAAGCCATCCTCTCTTGTAAGGGGGCGAGAGAGAGGCGGCAGTGGACACAGAGGGTCGGAAGGCCACAGTGGCCGGCTCCTGCTGGCCCCTTTCATTCCTCACAGGAACAAACACTTCCTCTACAGTGTCTGTGAAGTCGCCGGCGCCCTCTTCCCTCTGCCTCTGCGGGAGGCTGCTCCCCCTGGGCTGTGGCGTCAGGGGACATGGGCGCAGCGGCCAAGACAGCGCGAGGCAGGGCTGAGACCCGCGGCCCCAGCTGTGTCTGCTTCTATCAACTGCGACAAGAACGGGGGGGGGGGGGGGGGGGAGAGGACAGACAGGCACGGCCTGGCTGTGGCCAACCTGACTGATCCCAGCACCACCACCAAGAGTCCCTGAGCCCCAGCAGGAGTGATCCTGAGCACGGAGCCGGGAATCAGCCAGTAGCACTGCCATAAGTGCTCCCCACCCCAAAAAAAGGTTTTGGTTTTGGGGTTTTTTTTGGGGTCACACCCAGCAATGCTCAGGGGTTACTCCTGGCTCTGCGCCCAGGAATTACTCCTGGTGGTGCTTGGGGGACAATATGGGATACCGGGGATCGAACCGGGTCAGCCGCATGCAAGGCAAGCGCCCTACCTGCTGGGCCATCACTCTAGCCCCACCCCTAAAGTTTTACAGGAATCTTCAAAGAGGGAAAAGGCTTTGGGGTAGAGAGACAGCACAGAGATTAAGGAGCCTGCCTTGTGTGTGCGGCCCATGTGGGCTCGCTCCCCCATCACTGCATTGGGTACCCCAAACCCCGCCAGGAGTAAGCCCTGAGCACAGCCAGGTGTGGCCCCAAGATTTAAAAAATAATTAATACTCTCTTTTTTTGGGGGGTCACACCCAGCAGTGCTCAGGGGTTTCTCTGGCTCTGCACTACTCAGGAATTACTCCTGGCGGTGCTCAGGGGACCAACCATATGGGATGCGGGGATCGAACCAGGGCTGGCACTGGCCGACCGCGTGCAAGGCAAACGCCCTACCTGTTGGACTATCGCTCTGGCCCCAAATAATACTCTTCAAGGAAGAAAATGATTTATCTTGTTTGTCTAAATTACTAAGTCTCTCTCCCCGGTCTCTCGCCCTCCCTCCTCTCCTCTCTCCCCCACCCATCCCTGCTCCCAGCTGATCCTCGGCCTTGCTGGGGTTCACCCAGGGCCCCCCCAACAACATGCACACTCAGCCCTGGACATCCCCCTCCCAGTCCTCTGGTCTCCAGCCCCCACCCGCCCTCTGGACTGGGGGACCTGCGGCCTGTGGGTCTCGGGGGCCTCTGGGAGCAGCCTTCAGGGCAGGGTGCCCAGGGCGCGCGGAGAGACTCACCCCAGCCCCCACAGGTGTTCGGCGTCACCCGGGGCTGCGTGGGGACCTGGAGCGACACCTGGCGCGTCTCAGCGAGATCCTGGCCACCCGCAGGAGCTTCCTGCAGACGCTGAAGCTCTTGCAGCTAGCGGCCAGCAGCATCGAGGCCCAGCTGGCGGCATCCCCGTGTGGAGGGGAGGCCACCGACACACTGACCGTGGTGGCCGGCCACACTGACTACGTGGAGTATTACAGGTGACAGCGGGGACAGACGGGGAGCCCTCCACCCCCAGAAGCCAGCAGTGCAGAGAGCGCGGACCCCTGGGGGCAGATGCCCGCAGAGAGGGGCTTCCCGGGGACCGCAGGGCCGCTCCCAAGACAGAAGCAGGTTGGGCCAGAGCAACAGCACAGCCGGGAGGGCGTTTGCCTTGCATGCAGCCGACCTGGGTTTGATCCCCGGCATCCCAGAGTCCCCCAAGCACTGCCAGGAGTAATTCCTGAGTGCAGAGCCAGGAGTAACCCCTGAGCATTTCGGGTGTCGCCCCAAAAGCCCTTTCCCCAAAATAAACAGAAGCACTGCAAGCCCCAGATCCCCGGAGGCCTGTTCTGCAGAGCCAAGGGCCCCCACACCCCCACTCACATTTGCGACTGACTTCCACTCTGCGTATGACTTTTTTTTTTTTTGCTTTTTTGGGTCACACCGGCGATGCTCAGGGGGTTACTCCTGGCTCTGCACTCAGGAATTACTCCCAGCGGTGCTCTGGGGACCATATGGGATGCCAGGGATGGAACCCGGGCGGCATGGGCGGCTGCATGCAAGGCAAACGCCCTACCCGCTGGGCTATCGCTCCCGCCCCTGCGTATGACTTTTAGAAGCTTGGCGTTGTTTTCTCTTTAGTGGTGCTCAGGGCTCCTCTCCTGACTGCACCAGGGCCTCAGGGGATCCCATGAGGTGCCAGGGATCGAACCTAGGTCAGCCAGGTGCAAGGCAAGCATTGTGCTATCTCTTTAGCCCTGAAGAGGCTCTTTCTGGGGCGGCACTCAACAGTGCTCAGGGCTTACTCCTGGTCCTGTGCTCAGGAATCACACCCTGCAAGGCTGTGGGACCATAGTGGGTGCCGGGGATTGAACCACTGCTGGCTGTGTGCAAGGAAAGCACCTTCCAGGCTGTTCATCTCTCTGGCTTAAGAGCCTTGTTTTTCCGGTGGATTGACACAAACTGGAGGGTGGAGCATTTAACTAAGTGAAGGGCGCCTTGGCCAAGCCAGGCTGGCCACTGGGTCCTGGTAAGGCTCTTCTCCCCCGCCTGCGAGCAGGTCCTGGACGGTTGTGGGTACTGGGGTACACCTTCCTGCCTCGGGGGCGCAGGACAGACTCCCGCGGGGCTTTCATGGATGATTCTAGAACTTAGGCTCCGCCGAGCACATAAGCCCATTGCTCCAAGCCGCTGCTGAAAACAGGGCGGAGAGAAAGCGGAGGCAGAGAGTTTTCTCCCAGGCGCGTCCTGGGAACTTGTGGGGGCGGCGGGGTGGGAGGGGCTGAGTGGGGCCGCCGCCAAGTTCCAGGCTGGGAACCGGCTTGTGCTCAGCCCAGGGGGGTCGCGCCTGCACTGGCCCCGCCGGACTCTCCGGGAGGCGGAGCGAGCCGTGTCGGGTGTCCAGAGCGGGGAGGGGGTCTTGGGGATCTGAGAAGGCGAAGCGAGAGGCTTTAGGGAGCCTTGGGCAGAGAGGCAGGAAGAGGATGGCTCCGGCCAGGGAGGCCGCTCAGCTGCAGGGACTTGCTTTGCAGTGTGAGGTTCCGGGTTCAATTCCTGGCACCGCAAAGAACGAAAAATGAGGCCAGAGAGATAGTACCAGGGAAAGGCACTTGCCTTGCGCAGGGGCCACCTTCGGTATGACCCTCCTGACGCCACGTATGAGCTCCCCAATACCACCAGGTGTGGCTCAGAACCAGAAGGAAAAGTCTCAGGGATTGCTCAGACCTGTGGTTGTAAATGCTTTGCCCGGACTCACAAGGTATGAGAAAGTTCTAGAAGGGACAGGGGTCTGTGAGAGCGGGACCAGGCAACTCAAGGTGCAGGAGAACTTATTATGTTTGTTTGTTGTGTGTGTGTGGGGGGGGGGGAGGAGACCACACCCATATGCTCGGAGCTTACTCCTGGCTCTGCTTAGGGATCACTCCTGGTGGTCCTTAGGGAACCATACGGGACGCGGGATCGAACCCACACCAGCAAGGCCAGCGCTCTCCCAGCTGTGCTGTCTGGCAACTGCAGGGAGCCTTTGGGCAGACCCAGAGTGGGCAGCCAGCAGCCACCTGGGACTCTTTAATCCAGGGCAGGAGCCATAGTACAGTGGGGAGGATGCTTGCCTTGCACGCAGCCAACTAAGTTCAATCCCCAGCATCCCATATGGCCCCCTGAGCCCTCCAGGAGTGACCCCCGAGCACAGAGCCAGGAGTCAGCCCTGAGAATCACCAGGTATAGCCCCCAAACAAAAAACAAACAAAAAAAAAATCAGTCCAGGGCCAGGGAGCTTGTACAGGTGAGGCGCTGCCTGCAGCAGCCGTGACTCCAGGAGTGGCCCCTGAGCTCAGGCCCGGAAGTGGCTTCTGAGCACCACCAGGTGTAGCCTCACCAATAAAAGAAAGAAAATGTTTTCAATTAACCCAAATGAGTCCCAGTTAGAAATGTCATTGCCGGTGAGCCGGGAGTACAGCGGGAAGGCGGCCTGCCATGCACGCACCGGATCCCAGTTTGATCCCCGGTACCCGTGTGGTCCTCCAAGCCCCACCAGGAAGGAAGGAAGTTGCTCAGAAGGACCTTTTCGGCTCTGCTGATTGAAGTGGGGTGGTTCCCTGGGTCCTGCTCATCAGCTCCCGGGGTACAGGCTGACCGGTGGCTCCCCGTGCTCCCAGGTGGCTGTCTTACCTCCTGCTCTTCATGCTGGACCTGGCCATCTGCCTCCTCACCTGCCTGAGCCTGGGGCGCGCCCGGTGTCTCCTGGCCTTGTGAGTAGCCCCCGCCTGCCGGACAGGTTTGCGCACACATGTGGGGTCACAGGTACTGTGGGAGGCTGTGGGGGAAGGCCCACCCCCCCACCCCATCCCAGCACCCAGCCATGTGCGGACATCCAGACCCCAGCAAGGCCTCATGGCCTCTCGGTGCCTGGACAGCCACTTGCTTGAAGGCTACAACGCAGATGTCCAGTCTCGTCCCTAACCCCTAGGCCCATCCCGAGCCCCAGGCCACTACTCTCCTGTACCCACCTGTACATCCATGGGGGGTCCAGACTCGGGTCCCATTTTTCTTAGGGCCTCTGCAGAAGTTCTGAGGCTGGGGGCCAGCCAGGGTCGTGGTTGGATGGGGGTGACCTTTGTCTGACCCTACCCGCTGCCGTCCCCCTAGGATGCTGGGCTGTGGGGTGCTGTCCCTGCTCCTCTCCTGGACATCGCTGGCTGCGGACACGGCTGCGGCAGCGGTGAGTTGGGGGACAAGGGGTGCAGGGCATCCGTCTGGCGGGGTGTGTATCTTAGGATCTCCCCGCTGAGGGACTGGGGAGCCCTTGGGCATTTGGGGGTCACAAACTCACCCCACCCTCTCCCTGGCTCAGGCCACCAGCGACTTCTGTGCGGCTCCTGACTCCTTCATCCTGAATATCACGAAGGCCACCTCAGTACAGGTACTCGGTCTCTGCATCCAGCCTCTGCTTACGGGGGCAGCCCTGGGCTCCCCCACCCCTGCACCCGACTTCCGTCCAGCGGACCTCTAGACCACTGCTCAGACCCTGCCTGGTGGGCGAGAGCGCTGGGCTGCCGGGCAGGAGCCTGACCCCTGCCGTTGCCTTGCAGAGGTGACCCGCTACTACCTGTTCTGCAGCCCGAGCTCAGGCAGCCCCTTCCAGCAGGTACAGCGCCTGGGGTCAGCCCGCCTGGGGTCCTCCCTCGCCCCTGGGTGCCCAAGAAGGCAAGGACAGGTGGGGGCGGGACTTCCCGTGGCCTTCTTAAAGGGGCAGCGCACTTAGTGTCTCTGGATCAGAGTCTTGTGTGTCCACGTGCCGTGTGTACGTGCCGTGCAGCGGGCTGGGGCCTCCGATTCTGCATCTTGCATCAGTTCTCTGCGGGGCTCTGGGGCTCAGCGGCTGGTGGCTCCCAGCTGTCGCAGCTGACTGGGCCGTGTCCCTCCTGCACAGACCCTGACCGTTTTCCAGCGCTCGCTGACCACCATGCAGGTCAACGTGGCCAGCCTGCTCAAGTTCGCCGTCCCGTTCTTCCCCACAGCGGAGGTAGGTGTTGGCACAGGGGCGCCCCAGCTGGAAGGCTCCAGCCTCTGTGCTCCTGCCACAGACCCCAGAAAGTTCCAGAACTTTCCCTTCCTGTTCCCCAGACTTTAGCCCCTTCCTGTGGCCTCGAGGGTCTCTTTGGCACGCTGCTGGGGCTTCCATCCGCACCTGCCCCCATTCCCGGCCTCTCTGCCTCCCCTCCCTGCTGCAGGGCGACCTGCTGGCCATCCAGTCCCTGCTGAACTCGGCGGAGTCCAGCCTCCACCAGCTCACGGCCTTGCTGGATTGCCGAGGACTGTACAAGGTGCTGAGGGCTCTGGGGGCGGGAGAGGGCAGTGAGGAAGCAGGGAGGGTAGTGAACTGGGCAGGACAGTGCAGCTGGACAACAGGAAAGAAGAGAAGTTCCTGCTCTTACAGTTCTAGAGCTGAGGTAGCCCCCTGTGGTTGGTGCCCGGCGGCCGTGGGAGGGTCAGACCGTGTAGATGTAGAACATGGAGCAAACTGCCTTCCATGAAGGGGCCACCCTGTGGTCTAGATTCCCGGCCATCTGGTCTACCTGACTACAAGTGCTCATCCTAGCCTCTTTGCCAGTGCTTGCTCTGGGGTGTGACCCCCTCCCCACGAGTAAACCTGTGGAAGGGGGTGGGGGGGGAGGGGAGTGTACCTACTTACTGGTGGCTTTGGGGGATAGTCACAGTGATGATGGTGCCAGGCTCTGGGCACCTGGTTCTGGGCTGACCTGCTCTGGGCACGTTGGAGCTGGTGTCACCCAGCACTCCAGCCCCTGGTAGGGGCATGGCAGTTCTTCAAGGGACGCAGTGTGGGTAGTAGATGGATGGACATTTGGGCAGACAGGTCCTTTAGGGGTAGGTAGATGGATGGCAGACGGCAGGCAGGCAGGGAAACAGACACGCAAAGGTTCGGATCCATAAAGCTGTTTCCTGACCTGGCAACAAGCCTAGGCAGTGGCTTATGTTTTCTTGGTTTTGTTTTTTGTTGTTGTTGTTTGCTTGTTTGTTTGTCGTTTTTTGGGCCACACCTGTCCATGCTCAGGGCTTCCTCCTGACTCTGTACTCAGGGATCACGCCTGGTGATCGTGGTGGGCTTGGGGGGACCAGATCCTGTGCCAGGGGGTTGAAGCTGGGTCAGCCATGAGCGGAAGAGTCCCGCTTGCTGTAGCATCCATCGGGTACAAGTCCCAGGGACTGTGTGTCCCTGCAGATGCAGCTGAGGGGCCCGTCTCTGCTCCACAGCTGCCACCGTGGCCCACTGTCTCTCTCTCTCTCTCCTGGACACCGGGATTTTCCGCCTCTCCCTAACCTTCTCTTGTCCCCTTCCTGCCCATGGCCTGTCCTAGCCAGCATGGCCCTGAAAGAACTGGATCTGACGGGGGCAGGCGACAGTCCAGCAGGGAGGGCGTTTGCCTTGCGCGCATCTGACTTGGGTTCAGTCCTCGGCATCCCGTATGGTCCTGAGTAATCCAGGAGTGATCCCTGAGCGCAAAGCCAGGAGGAAGCCCTGAGTACTGTGTGGCAAAATAACACAAACCAACAGCAGCAAAAATCCTCGATTGCTCCTTGCCACGCTCCCCTGTATCGGGCCACTTAGGCCAAGCCCTGCCCCAGCTCACCTTCTCCGGGTCATCACTACGCCATGCTCAGCTGCCCAGCAGGATCCCCAGTGCCCTGCAGTCTTGGGCTTGGGTATGAGCCCCTAACAGCTGTGACCCAGTGCCTGGCTTGGGGAGGGGTCGGCCGTGAGCCCCACCATGTGCTTCTCCCTCAGGACTACCAGGAGGCGCTGGTGGGCGTGTGCTACGGCGGCATGAAGGGGCTGCTCTTCCTCGGCCTCTTCTCCCTGCTGGCCGCCCTGGCCTTCTCCACCATGACCTGCACGGGGCCCGGGCCTGGGCCAGCTTCTCGTCCAGGTGGGCTTCCTTCTGAGGAGGGGGCTCGGCTCTGTGACCAGCGCCGGAAGGGGAGCCGGGGCATCATGTAATGTTTTTTGCAGAGACCCCCAAAGGGGGTTCTGGCGTCCCAGGGCAGGAGGCGAGAGCTGCTGTGTCACAAACACATGCCTCACGTGTCCTTCCTGTGTGGGGAGGGTCCCTGGAGCACCAGGAAGGAGCTGCAGCAGCAGAGCAGGAATTGGGGTTTGGGGATTTTTTTTTTTTTATTTCAGGAGGGAGGGTCATACCCAGTGATGCTCAGGGGGCTACTCCTGCCTCTGCACTCAGGAATTAGTCCTAGCAGTGCTGGGGGGACCATATGGGATGCCGGGATGGAACCCGGCTGGGCTGCTTGCAAGGCAAGCGTGCTCCCTGCTGTGCTCTCGCTCCTGCCCCCAGAGCGGGGATTGTTGATGGTGTATGTGTCGTCAGCACGGTGGGCTGCCTGGAGGAGGTGGGCACTAAGCTGGGCACAGGCAGAGAGACGTGTGTGAAGCGGGGCTGAGACCCCGCCCGGGGAGGCTCGTCGCCCTGGGGGTTCAGGAAAGGTGAGGGAGGCGACCAGCACCCTGCAGCCTCGAGGCGGCGGCGTGGGACGGCCCATTTTTACTTCTCACCCCGTGACTTCTGTCCTCATGCACGCTGCGCCCCACCCCACCCCAGAGTGACCAGCATCCGAAAGTGGGGGTCAGTGGACGGAGTGGCCGGGCCCCACTGCCGTCACCGCCGGACCGCGTTTCTCAGGGCTTCGCCTGGCCCACTGCTTCCACAGCCCTGCCTGAGCCACGTGGCCCTTTGGGTCTTATTTATCCTTCAGGGACCGTGACTATGATGACATCGACGACGACGACCCCTTCAACCCCAGGCCCGGCGCACGGCTGCCCACAGCCCGCCTCGGGGGGCCCTTCACAGCTTCTGCAGCTACAGCAGCGGCCTGGGCAGTCAGACCAGCCTGCACCCCCCCACCCAGACTATCTCCAACGCGCCCGTGTCGGAATACATGTATGGCGGGGGACCCCCAGGGACCCCCACACCTCGACCCTGGGGAGCAGGGGCTGGGGCGGAGAAAGACGCTGGTGCCCGCCGCTGACCAGTCCCCGGGTCCACTTCCTGCCACGACACAGGCTGCTTCTGAAAGCCCCCAGAGCCTTGTGAAAGGGGCAGAGGACCCCCAGTGTATCTGGGGGGCTTCTGCCTCAAGCCTGCACAGCCGGCCCCTAGCTCCTACTGCTGCTTCTCTGTGCCCGCAGCTGCAGTCACTGTCCTGCTGGCCCGGCCCCACCCCCCCACTCCGCTGAGCGCCCCCTCTCCCCCTCTCCCGCAGGAACCAGGCGGTGCTCTTCGGAGGAAACCCGCGCTATGAGAACGTGCCTCTCATCCGGCGGGGCTCACCCCTCCCACGGTAACCTGGACGTCCAGGGCCAAGTCCTGGCTGTGCTCCTTGTCGGGAAATAGTTCCAGATGAAACCGCTTTATTTTTTTTCATGATCGGAGAAGCTTCAAGCCCGTCTGAGCACTTAGTAGCGGTTTGCCAAAGCCTTTGCCAAGGGGGACGAGGAGATGACGCAGGGGCCAAGACACTGTCCTGCTTCGGCCAATCCAAGTTGGATTCCGTCGCACTCGTAGGGTCCCCGAGCTCCGCCAGGAGTGGTGACCGAGCACAGCCAGGAGTACTGGCAGGCGTGACCGTCCCCAAACCCACGCCAGGCCTGTAGTGCCCCTCGTGTAGCAGCAGACATGCCCAGCTGTGGCCTGTCCTCAGCCTAGGGACCCCCAGTACTCCCCAGATCTGCCTGGGAATGCGGCTGGGCTCAGTGCCATGAAGAGGAGAGACAAGGTTTCGGGGGCTCCATTCTTAAGCTTTCAGGGAAAGACTTGTTTTGTCTTTATTGGTCTTGATCTATAAAGATTGATCTCCAGGCAAAGAAATCAACAAAGGGAGGCCGGAGCGATAGTCCAGCAGGGAGGGCCTTTGCCTTGCACACGGCCGACCGGGTTCAATCCATGGAATCCCATAGCTTCCTCCGAGCACTGCCAGGGAGTAACCCCTCAGCATTGCTGGGTGTGACCCAAAAAGAAAAAAAATTGACAAGGGGAGCTGGAGCAACAGCACAGCAGGGAGGGCATTTGCCTTATAAGTGTCAACCCTGGTTTGATCCCTGGCATCTCATATGGCCCCCAAGCACCTCCAGGAGTAATTCCTGAGTGCAGAGCTAAGAATAACCCCTGAGCATCGCTAGATATGACCTTAAAAGAAAAAAAAAATGACAAGGATCCCATTTCTAGCAACACACCAAGGAAATGAGGGATCTCGGGCCCCTTCTCTCCTGGATAACCTTTTCCCCCTTTGCATGAGGCGTGGGGGACTCTGAGACTCTGCCCCAAGCGGGGAGGTTAAGATAGGCAGAGCAGAAAGGAATTTGGCTTTTCGTTTTCTGGAGAAGCCCACAGGAAATTGTCCGGGGAGAGCTACAAGGACAGTCCAGGGGATGGACCCTAGTGACCAGTGTTCGGGCTCAGGTCCCAGTCAGGATGACCGCTGTGCCTTGGCCAAGTTCTTCATGTTTGCTTCAGTTTCCCCGGCTGCAGAAGGGGGCACAGCCAGCGACCCTCCAAGCGGCTCTGAGCCCCGTGGGCGAGGGTCCCTATAAAAGTTGGGTTATTTGCAACCAGGAGCAAAGGAGTGAGCAGCTTCCTTTGACTTCCCACCCCCACCTCTGTCCTCCTGCACGCTGCCCCGCCCTCCCCACGGGGAGCCTGCATCAGGAAGTGGGGTCTGTGAGGGAGTGGGCAGGCGAGCTCATGGCCAGGCCCCCCTCCTTCATCAGCCGTCATTTCCCGGGTCCCCTGTTCACTGCTTACGCGGGACTGTCTAGCTGGTGAGGGACGAGCCGTGGCCATCCCAGGAGCGGGTCCCTGTGTGCCGACTGTACCCACGGGCTCTTGAATGTCCAGAGCGTGGCTGAGCCCGGCCAAAGCCCCCTCACCGTCCTCAGGAAGTGCCTTTTCTGGGGAGGAGAACTGTGGACTGCTGGTAAGTGCCAGTCGGGCGCCAGAAGTTGGATGAGGAACTTGCCCACCGCCCCTCAGGACCCGAGGAGGTCCCGGGGATAGGGGACATTGGAGCCAGGTCGGAAGCAGTGTGAAGGTGGGGGGTGGGTCTCACCTGGCACCGTTTTGCCCCCTGGGACACGTGGCCATAGGCATTTCCAGTGGTCATGACTGGGTGGGGGCTGGGTCCCCCGCATCCAGTGGTCCCGCTTCCCCTCATCCCACCCGCCCAGGGTGATGTGCAGCGTTTTACAGCACAGCCCCCCCCAGCTCAGGAGCGTCAGCCCCAAGCCGAAGTGTCCCAGGGAAGGAGCTAGATCTCCGCTGTCCCTGCCTTGACCCCAGTGCTCTGAGTGGTGGCCAGCACGTGCATCCTCTCTTGCAACAACCAGCGCCAGCCGGGACTGACCCTTGTCCCTGGGGACAGAGGGCAGTGGACCCCGCCTGCCTAGCACCCCCTCTCTGTCCCAGGGCAGCTGTCCCCTGGATTCCTGTGCGTCCGCCAGTGCCGAGGCCCCAGGAAGGCGGATTTCAGGGTTAATCCAAGCACTACGTAATGTGGACTTGGCTGTGGTGGAGAGGATCGCTCTGGACTTTGCGCTTCAACGAAAATGACCTCTGGATGGCCTGTTGGGCAGAAGGCACAGCCCTGCCCGGAGTGAAGGAAACCAAGAATGCGTCGAGTCCACCAGGCTCGGGACACACACACACACACACCCACCCGGGCTGTCCCCAGTCTCATCACACACACAGCCTGGGGCTGTCCCGTCCCTCTTTGTCATGCCCTTCCTGGCCCCAGGGACGACTGTCCACCCTGAGCCTGGCAGGGACCTACAGAGTCGTGCGCAGGACCGAGCATGGCACCGAGCCCGCTCTCCGCACGCCTGCTCTGACACTTTGAAGTGTGTGGTGGGTCCCTGAGGCTCCGCCAGTCCACGGGATTTCCGCTGGGGAGCCTGGGCAAAGTCTCTGGAAAGAGCAACTCCCCCGCCTGCCTTCAAGGAATCTCCCCTCCCCCTCTCTCTGTCTCAGACTCTGGGTGGCCTTGCCTGACCCCCAAGTGAGCCGGGAGGCACCGGAACTTGGGGCCAGGAAAGTCTTCCCCCCCCCCCCCCCCCCCCCCCCTTAGGGAAGGTGCCTGGAAAGTTCTGAGCGTTTCCGGCCCCCCTGGGTGACCCTCAGCTTCCTGCCTGTCTGGGGCTTTCCCAGGGGAGCGTTGCGGCCCCTGAGGGACTCGTTTCTCCTGAGAACGTTTTGGGCTGACAGCGGGGATGAGCGACTTGAAGGGGGACGAGGGACGGAAGCTTCCGGTGTGGCTGCACCGGCCACTTCACCCACCCCACTGGGCCGCTTCGGGGTGGGGGTGCCCCTGGCCTCATGCCTGTAGCTTCCCTCACGGTGAGGAATCCTAGAGGGCGAAAGATCCCGATAGGGCAAGTGAGTGCCCTTGGGGGACAATGCTCCCTCACCCTACAGCCCCCACCCCCGGCTGGTAGCTGCTGGACCCCCTCATGCCTCGAACTGGGTCCTCCCTCTGGTCTAGGCGCTGGTGAGGGGGCGCGGGGCCCCAGACAGCCCCGCTGGAAACACGGAGCAGGAAGAAAGTCCGGCAGTGCCCTGACAGCAGGGGCTCGGGGCTGGGCCTTTTCCTGCCCCTGGTTGTGATCAGAGCCTGGCCTTGAGCTCCCCAGTAGCCGCTTGGCTGCCTGTGCTTCGCCAAAGTTGAGGTTCCCTGCAGAGAGGCGCGACCTGCATCTAATCCCTTCCCAGGGAGAGCCGCCTGCGGGGGCCGGGGGCGGCAGCGGGCTCCTACCTGGGCACCCCTCAGGCCCTTAGCTCCCCAGCTGTCATCTTCCGCCCCCAAAAGAAAACTGATGCCTGGAGTCTTCCCAGGGCGCTTTTTGCAATGCAGGGGTGCAGCCCCTGAGTCAGGGCATGTTGGGTGGGCAGGGTCTCAGTCCGCCCCCTCCTCTGCCTTGGTGCGTCTTGGCACTGTCCCAGTGTTAACTGGTGTGCATTTGCATCATGGTGCTGTGTGCATTTGGTGTGCAAGGCTGGGAGTCAGTCCCAGGCAGAAAGCACCCGTGCCCCAGGCTGCCCAGACGCCCTGCCACCTTGTCCCCACGCTGCCGGGCACCAAGTCTCGCGGACTCCATCTACAGTGCTGGGGCCCGTGAGCGGGGGTCCCCGCCCTGACTGCCCCTCCCTCCTCTCCCGGCAGTATTCTCCCAGCATGCGACCTGCTTACCTGTCTGTGGCGACCGAGCAGCACCTCAGACACTTCGGGAATGAGTTTCCAGCCTAGCGCCCGTCGGGGGTCCTTCCTCGCCATGGGCCCTTCCACCATGTTGGGCTCTGGCCGTGACACAGCCAAACGCGTCTCTTCACTGGAAGCCAAGAGCATCTGGGCCTCCCCGCAGACCCGCCAGGATGGAAGACTGGGATCGGGGAGAACCAGCCCCTGCACACGCAAGCCGGAGCTGGGTCAGCCTCCTGCCCTCCCCGCCCACAGGAGCCCCCGCCGGCACTGACCCCTACACCCAGAAGCTGGACTCCAGGGCGGCTCCTGCCTCTCTGCCCCCCCGCACCCGCATGGGCCACTCCCTGCAGGGAAACGGGCTGAGCAGAGGTGAAGCCTGACCCCCCAGATCATCCAGCACCACCAGGGAAGGTGCTGGGGGCCACAGGGGAAACTGTGGGCCCCCACCATGGTCTCACACTGGTGGCTTTGCCGTGCAACCCTCGGCAGGAACGTGGGCTGGACCCCCAACCCGCTGTCACTGCCAGCACTGAGGGTGGCGTCTGCCGCCACCAGCCCGGACTCAGGTTCATCCCACACATTGGTCGTCTTTGTAGCTCGTTATTTTCTTCCCGTGTTTTTCAACATTTTATTATCCAAAGAATCAAACCTCTCAGGACTTCCCGGTTTTCACACCTAGCTTGGGCCTGTGTCCTAGGCTGGTAATAATAGACCCTTAACCGCATCGGTGGCCAGAGCATGGAAAAGCAAGAGATGAGAATTGATGACCCCAGCCCCTGGGGACCGGGAGTAAGGGGAGGCCCCGCAGCCAGGATCGAGAAGGAAGAGCTGAGAGCCCAGGGGAACGGCCACTCGCTCAGGCCAGCCCCTCTCCGTGCCGCAAAGGTGTTGGCACACTGGCACAGCTGGGTCTCGTCGGGGATGTGGATCTCTGCCCTGCTGTCCTCTGGTGGGCTCACGACCCTGCCCACCCCCCGCCCCAGAACATGCTCCGCGTCCTGCTCGCTGGGAAGTCACTGGTCAGCAGGAGGTGAGGAGACCCCCCAGTGTCTGGTCTTTGGTGCTTTCGACCTCCCGCCAACTCGGACACGGAACCCACACTTGGAAGTCAGGTGGGGGCTCAGACCAGGCTCCCCACGGATGGGGGACGCCGACCGCGACACCCCCTGCCCCCCAGCCATGCCTCCAGGGTAGATCGGGGCGTCAGGCCACGTGGTGCACGCCGCCTCGTGGTCTGCCGTGCACAGAACAGGTCTCGCTTCGTAACACCGAGTCCTCGGCCCTGCTGCGACCCTAACGCCTGTGAATCCACTCGCTTCCCGGGGCAGCCTCCTGGGGGCAGGAATAACTCGTGCTGACAGGGACACGGGTTCAATCCCAGGAATCCCAGAGGTCACCTGAGAACTGCCAGGAGTAATTCCTGAGTGCAGAGCCAGGAGTAACCCCTGAGCATTGCCGGGTGTGACCCAAAAAGCAAAATAAATGAATAAATAAAATTAAATTTAATAAATCCAACTAATGGAATGAGCCAGCAGTTGTTTTCCCAAGGATTAAAAGCAGGACCTTTTTGTTTGGGGGCTTTGACCCTGGCTGTTTGTTTTGGGGGAGTAGGGTGTGGTCACTGCCGGCTCAGGGTCCTGCATGCTGGGCACTAGACCCAGGCCCACAGCAAAGCTGCGCTCCACTCTGGGTCTCCCCAGCTCTGAAGCAGAGTCTTGGAGAATACCTGCACACCTGTGCTCAGGCCACTATTCACAACAACCAAAAAGTGGAGGCAAGGGCCAGAGATGTCTCTGAAAGGGATATCGCATTCCCAGTGTACTAGAACACCACTGAGGCACTTGCCTTGCACACAGCTGACCCGGCTTCCATCCTCGGCGTCCCATAGTGTCCCCCAAGCCCCACCAAGAATGAGAGATCCTGGAGTCAGCGTCAGGGTTAAGCCCTGAGACTTCCACACTCGCTGCACGCAGCTGAGCCCAGCTGGATCTTCCCACCACAAGCAGTTCCCGGAAGCATCTCCTGTTGGAGCAATCCCTGAGCCCACAGCCAGACCCAAGCTCCAGAAGTCAGACCCCCACCCCCGAAAAAAAAGCAAATTGTAGAGGCAACTGGACCACTCATCAGTGTGACGGTAAATAAAGCCATTTGGGTCTCTCCGCACATACACTGGGACATTCTTCAGCCTCACAAAGGAAGGACATCGGGGATGGAGCGACTGCACAGCGGGAGGGGGAGGGCGTTTGTCTTGCACGCAGCCACCAGGGTCCGATCCCCAGCATCCATAGGGCTCTCTGAGCACTGCCAGGAGTAATCCCTGAGTGCAGAGCCAGGATTAAGTCCTGAGTGCAGAGCTAGGATTAACCCCTGAGCACTGCTGGGTGTGACCCAAAAAGAAAAATCTTGAAAAAAAGAAAGATCTTGAAGAAGGTGGGGCTGGTGCAACAGCACAGCGGGGAGGGCGTTTGTCTTGCATGCAGCTGACCCGATGGCATCCCATATGGTCCCCCCGAGCACTGCCAGGAGTAATTTCTGAGTGCAGAGCCAGGAGTAGCCCCTGAACATCTCCAGGTGTGATCCAAAAAGAAAAAAAAGATGTATTCCCAGCGCATCAGCCGATTCCAGACTAGGACCAAGTCCTAAAGTCCTAGTCTTGGTCTCAATAGACGAACACGCACACACAGGAGGGTTGGGGAGCTCAGGGTGGTGAGGAGGGGGGCGCTGGGTCGTGGGTGGGGAGAGTTTCAGTTTTGCAAGAGGAAAGCCATTTGAAGTTGATGACGCTGGTGGTTGCGCAAGGCTGTGATGTCTTCATTTCCCCCCAATTGCCCACTTAAAACACGGCATCGTGGCCAACGTGATGGTAGATCTAGTTTACCACTTTTTCTTAATGACGAAAACGTGAGCCAGAGAGATAGTACAGCAAAGACTTGCCTTTGCGTACAGTAGACCCCGTTTCCATCCCCGAATCCCATAGGGCCCCCAAGCCCTATCAAGAGAGGTCCCAGAGCACCTCTGGGTGTGGCCCAAGAACCAAGATAACAACAATGTTAAATAAATGGGGGGGGGCGGGGGGGTAGCGCGGGTGGGGCGTCTGCGCTGCCCCGCGGCCTGGCTGGCGCCGCGCCCCCGCCCCGGCGTCCCCTCTGCCCCGGGGGGGGTTCGCGGGGGAGGGGTCCTGGGAAAAAATGGGGAAATGTGAGGACAGCGTAGTAATCTTACAGTGGACAGCCAGGATTGGGGAGGTTCCAGGTCAGGGAATTACTGTGATAACTCCCTGAATTTTAATTTTAATTGTCAGAGCTGGAGCAAAACAGTCCAGTGTGGAGCCAGGACTAAGCGCTGAGAACTGCTGGTGTGGCCCAAATCCTACAACAAAATACAGCAATTTCAGTTGCCGGCTCTGCCAAGGGAACACGGTGTTTGGTCACTGTCCCCACAGGCTGCCTCTGTGCTCGGATTCTATGACTTCATGCGGGCTCCCGGGCGGCAGAGCAGGGCCCTGCCAAGGGGTGACGCCACGTGTGCCCTCGGCCCTGGCACTCACAGCTGGTGTGAGAAGAGCGTGGGAAGTGTGGGAAGATGCTGCTTCCTGTGCAGGGGCCTGAGTGAGGGGCAGCAGGCGAAGGGGTCTCGGCCTGCAGACCCCCAGCCAGGGCTCCACCTGCCACGCGCCCGTCCCCCTCTTCCAGAGCCCTTTGATTCGCCTCTGCCATGGGGGACCACCAGGGCCAACTGCCCCCTACCCATTCACCCCCTCAGAGCCCACCCCAGGGGCCCCCACTCGCTTGTGGGTGTCTTCTGGAGGGGCTGATTGGGCAGAGTGGACCCCTGAAGCTTTCATCTGCCCACACAAAGGGGCAGGGCACAAGGACAGAAGCTGGGCCAGAGATGGGATGCGGATCTGCTTCCTGAGGCACGTTCCGGCAAGCCCCTGGGGAGTTTCCAGGCGCCTGAGCCCCTCAGACTGGCCCCTTCCAATTGGTGCCGATTCTCACAGCACACTCTCTCTCTCTACACTTACTCCACACACTCACACACACTCCATACACGTATACAATCACACTCCACATATACACACTCTCTCTCACATATACACACACTCTCTCACATACACACACACTCTTACTTTATTTTATTTATTTATTTATTTATTTTGCTTTTTGGGTCACACCTGGCAATGCTCAGGGGTTACTCCTGGCTCTGCACTCAGGAATCACTCCTGGTGATGCTCGGGGACCATATGGGATGCCGGGATTGAACCCGGGCCTGCATGGGCCGGCCGTGCAAGGCAAACGCCCTACCCGCTGGGCTATCGCCCGCCCCACACACACACTCTTGTACATGTCTTTCCTCCAAGACAACTAAGTGGCTCACCCTCAATCTGGAACGTTCTCCCACTCCTTCCCTCTTCAACTCCCATTTCTCAAGCTCCAGGCCCTCCCCCAAACGCTGCGACAACACCTTCCCTCCTCTCTGCCTGGGCAACCCCCTGGCTGGGCTCCTCCTCCTGAGCTGGAGCTGGCCTGATGCCCTGCAGTGGGGTCCAGAGCTGGCCTTGCTCCAGGCGCTGCACTGCCAAAGGCACCCTCTGGGCGCTCCCTGAAGATGACTCTCCCTGAAGTACCAGTGATCTAAGGACTTCGCTGTTCCTGCACTGGGCACTGGAGAGGTCTGGGCTTGGGGATGGAGGCCACTGCCCCAGGGTCAGGCTGAACCCTCTGCTCTAGCCCCAAGCAGACATCTTTAATTTCGTGGGGGTTGGTGATTTTTTGTTTTTGTTTTTTGCTTTTTGGGTCACACCCAGCGATGCTCAGGGGTGACTCCTGGCTCTACACTCAGGAATTACTCCTGGCGGTGCTCGGGGAACCATATGGGATGCCGGGATCAAACCCGGGCTGGTTGCATGTAAGGCAAACGCCCCCCCGGCTGTGCTCAGGCTGGGCCCCGCAGCTGCGACTTTCTGAGGCACCAGCCACATCTAGCTCCGCACTTCCCTCGGCGCCGACGCTCGCTCGTGGGCTGAGTCCCACGCTCTGGCCAAGGTTCCCTCCACGCTTCATCCACCCCGACCTTCGACTTCCTGACCATATGGCTGGGACCTGACCTGGCTGGGCCCCTAATGAGACGGGGGCGGGCCCGACGGGCTCGTGGTCACGTGAGGCGGGAGGCCCCGCCCCCAGTCCTTGCCCGGCCGGGGGTTGCTAGGCGACGAGTAGACGCCGTTGGAGCCGCCTGGGAGCCGCCCAGCCGGGTTTTGGCGCTTCTCCGCGTCCCGGCGGCGACTCGAGCAGCGGTGCTAGGGTAAGGGCGGGCTCAGGAGCACGGCGGCGGCGCGGGGAGGGCGAGGGCCGCCACCCGAGGGTGATCGATCCGCTCCTAGACGGGTCCTCCTGGGACCGCGGGACGGTGCGCGCAGGCGAGCGCTCAGGGTGCCACCCGCCGCGTTCCTCTCCGCCTCGGCTCTGCTCCGCCTCCAGACACTCACCTGCAAGTTATCTACGCTCTGCCTCCTGGAGGAAGGCCCGGAGACCCCTGAAGGCGGTGCTTGTGGGGAGGGCAGTGTGGGCTGGGGTGGGCCCTGGACGCTTCCTGCTGCAAGGGGGTCACCCAGAAGGGTTTTCGTAGAACCTCCTTTCTTTGTATTTGTTTATTTATTGTTTTGGGGACCACACCAGCGATGCTCAGAGACTGCTTCTGGCTCTGCGCTCGGGGTTATTCCCCAAGATGCTTCTGGGGGCGGGAGCGATAGTCCAGCGGGTAGGGCGTTTGCCTTGCACGCTGCCGGCCTGTGCCAGCCCTGGTTCGATCCCCAGCATCCCATATGTTCCCCGAGCACCGCCAGGAGTGATTCCTGAGTGCAGAGCCAGGAGAAACCCCTGAGCATTGCCGGGTGTGACCCAAAAAGCAAAAAAAAAAAAAAAAAAAAAAGATGCTTATACAGGGATGCCAGCGATCAAACACTGGTCGGGCTCGTGCACGCAAACGCCCTCCCCACCGTGCTATGGCTTGGTCAAAGACCTCTTCCGCTTCCTCCTTCCCTGGGAGTAGCAGAGTCTGTGGGTCACTGTGCCTGTCAGGGTCACCGGGTTGCTCTCCCTGCATGGAGCTCAGTGGCCATCACTTTTCCGCAGCCGCCCAAGCGCCTCTTGGCCCAGCTCTGGCTCCTCCATCCACATTCCCCGCGTGTCCGGTTGTTCCGTGAGGCCCAAGAAGGAAGGAGGGTGGCTGAGGTGTAGAGGAGACTCCTGGGAAGGCCTTGGGGTCTCTTCCATCCACTGCGCCTGTGGCAGAGAAGCGCCAGTGCCAGCGCAGACCCCGGGAGGAGGCCGTCCTGCAGTTTGGGGGAGTCTTCCCACAGCTCCATCACTCCAGCCCACGCAGGTGTTATTCCTGCCTTGTTCCTGGCTGCTATATTTAGAGGTGACTACAAGGGTATGCCACCTGCATGGCAAGCCTGGCAAGCTGCCCTGTTTTATTTGATATGCCAAATACCAGTAACAATTATATTAGTTCATTCCCATGACCTAATATAATGGTTTGAGGCTCTTTATGTTCCTGGAGCGAATAGATGCCCTTGGGCTCTACTAGCATGAGACAGGACATATGGAGATATTACTGGTGCCCACTCTAGCAAATAGATGATCAACGGGAGGATAGTGATTGATAGTGATTCCTGGCTCAGGGGCTATTCCTGGCTGACTTGGGGATCATATGGGATGTCAGGGATGGAACCAAGTCCGCTCGTTGCCAGGCACGTGCCCTACCCGCTGCACTGTCACTCTGGCCCCAAGAAGGATCTTTTCTATGTTTGTCTTGGGCACACCCAGTGATGCTCAGAGCTGGTTCCTGCCTCTGTGATCAGGAAGCTCAGGCCCCCATACGGGATGCCGGGACGAAGCCTGGGTTGGTCACGTGTAACATGAGTGCCCCCGCCCCTTCCCTATTGCTCTGACCCTAGGAAGGCCTCTTTCTGAAGGCGAGTCCGTGAGGACCCCGACTTCCAGAAGGTTCTCAGGACACAGGTAGGTAGGCTCCCCCACTGCCCCATCTGCCCTGCCAGGTGCTCGGTCTCAAGATGGGGCTCCCCCTCCCACCGACAGAGCCCACCCTGATCCTTACACCATCCTTTTCCTTTTTAACTTTTTGGGTCATGCCTGGGTTATCCTGGCACTCAGGAATTACTCCTGGCGGTGCTCGGGGACCATGCGGGATGTTGGGGATCGAACTCCGGTCAGCCGCGTGCAAGGCAAACGCCTGCCCCGCTGTGCTGTGGCTCCGGCCCCTCCCACCATCCTGAGGCCCCTCATTTTCCTACCCAGCCCCGACCCTCTTGGGAATCCTCCTAGTCCGGGTGACCGTAGGGCCCAGTTTCCACGTCCCTGCGCTCCCTGCTGTGCGGACGGCGAGGCTGGCCTTGATCCCTGGTGTCTGTCCTGCCCCCGTCAGATGCGCCGTGTGGGGACCTTGTCTGAGGCACCTGCAGGACCTTCCTGGTCTCCAGCTTCCCACAGAGCTGCTGATCTTCCCACCAACACCCAGAGGGCAGCCGGACACTCCGGCCTCCTCTGAAGAGCGCCCAGCAGACGGCGCTGATCACTCAGCTTTGCTAGGGCACCCTTGGGACTTGCTGGCCCGGGTGGGAGTGACGTGGCCCCACTGCGGCTCTATCTGGGATTCCTCTCCTGACCCCACCTGCCTGTGGGAACAAGCGTGCGTGTCCTTGGATGGGCCTGACTTCCTGTTTCCACCCCTCCGGCCTTCCATTTACGATATTTATGTCTTTGGTGGAAGTTTCGCCATACCTGACAGTGCTCAGGAGCTACTCCTGGCTCAGTGCTCAGGGTTACCATATGGTGCCGGTGATTGAACCAGAGGTTAGCCACCTACGCTCTGAACTATCTCTTTTATTGGGGGTGGGGGTCACATCTGTGATGGGCAGGGCTCAGGAACTACTCCTGGCGGTGCTCAGGGGACCACGTGGGATGCTGGGGACAAACCCGGTGGGCCACACGGGGCAAACACCCGGCTGTGCGCTCTCAGCCCCTTCTCTGACTCAGCCTTGGGTTTGGTGTTTTTTTTTTCTCTTTTTGGGTCACATCCTGCTCAGGGGGTTCCTCCTGGCTCTGCACTCAGGAATTACTCCTGGCAGTGCTCAGGGGAACCATATGGGATGCCGGGCATCAAACCCGGGTCGGCCGTATGCAAGGCAAACGCCCTCCCTGCTGTGCAATCCGCCTCCGGCCCTCAGTCTTGGTTTTATTTTTTGGCTTTTTTTGGGTCACACCAAGCAATGCTCAGGGGTCACTCCTGGCGGTTCTTGGGGACCAATGGAATGCTAGGGATCGAACCTGTGTCAGCTGCATGCAAGGCAAATGCCTTTCCTGCCATACTATGGCTCTGGCTCCAATGTCCCTCTTTTCACAGAGGGTCAGATGGGGGGCTATGGGCAACAGGGCCCCCCAGGTGCAGCTTGTGGTACTTCCCCAGCCTGCCAGCAGAGGGCAGAATGTGGCCCCGCGTGGGCCCTGCAGCAGAGCCGCCGTCTGCCTCCGCCCTTCAAGCCTCATTTCTACCTCCTGGAGTGGAAGAGAATTTCTCACAAACGGAAGAGAGGGTGTT
This sequence comes from Cryptotis parvus, assembly GCA_021461705.1. Lineage (NCBI taxonomy): Eukaryota > Metazoa > Chordata > Mammalia > Eulipotyphla > Soricidae > Cryptotis > Cryptotis parvus. Next base: position 1,608 of record JAJIBD010014774.1, on the reverse strand, counting down.
CTGCTTCCTGGGTGCCTGGTTCAGGAGAGCTGCTGGCCTCCAGGAACAGAATCTGTGAAGTTCGGGCCAGAGAAATAGAACTGTGGAGAGGGGCACTGGCCTGACCCCAGGTCAGCAGCTGGCCCCTAGTGCAGGGATACTAGCGCTGGCCCCGTTGGGTCCCTGGCACGCCACGTGGTCCTCTGAGCACCACCAGTGGCCACAAGCACAGAGCCAGGAGTGGCCCCGCTGAGGAATGTATTTAACAGAGAGAGGCAGCCTGGTGTGGCCAGCGGCGCCAGGGCTCAGGAGTGGACCAGGGTTTGCTGCAGCATGGCAAGTGCCTTAATCCCTGGACTATCTCGCCCCCAGAATAATTTGTTTTCTTTCTGGGGTCCCACCTGGCAATGCTCAGGGGTTTCTCCTGGCTCTGCACTCAGGAATTACTCGGGGGACCATATGGGATGCCGGGGATCGAACCTGGGCCAGCATGGGCAGGCGGCGTGCAAGGCAAACGCCCCACCCGCTTGGGCTCTCGCCCGGCCCTGTTTGTTTGTTTTTTAAATCAGACTATCCCCAGCCCAGCTGCTAAGCTAGAGCCCCCCACCAGCAGCGCAGGGAGGCCTCACCTCACCTCTGCCCACAGAGGCCGGCGCCATGGAGATCGTGTACGTGTACCTGAAGAAGCGCAGCGAGATTCGGGAAGCAATGCAACTTCTCCGACCGCCAGGCCGAGCTCACCATCGACATCCCGCCCAACCCCGAGCTGGCCGAAAGCAGTTCCGTGGAGCGGAACCCGGTGGACACGGGCGTGCAGTGCTCCATCAGCATGTCGGAACACGAGGTGCGCGGCGGGGAACGTGGGCGGGGGGCGGGGACAGGGACTGCGGGTCTGGGCGGGCAGCCGGGCGCCGTCCGGTCTCGGGGAGCACTGGATGCCCGATGTCCCCCTGGGTGAGGCATGAACTGGCGCAGCCCTGACCTGGAGATCAGGGCTCCGCCAGAACCCCTCCGGGGGCCATGGGCGGGGCGAGGGGTCTCAGGGCTGCCCGGGATCAAAGCCCGGGATTGTTGTCTGAGGCCTCCTACCGTCAACTATCTTCATGGTTTAGACTTTCTGTCCACCTTCTAGGACTGAAAAATATACAGGCGTGGACCGGAGCAAAGGGGGCGTTTGCCTTGCACGGTGGGACGAACCTGGTGGCTCGAGGCACCCCATAGGGTCCTGAGCACCACCAGGAGCGAGAGCGAAGAGCCAGGAGTAGTCTGCACATTGCCGGGTGTGGCCTAGAATAAAACCAAAGCCAACACATGTAGGGGTGGGTCAGAGTGACGCCCCTCCAGGGGCCATCCTGGAATCCTCCAGGCACGGCCAAGGCCCCAAAATAAGACAGAAAGAAAAAGGCCTGAAGTTAAGGCCTGAAGTGTCCGTTGGCCTGCTGACCCTCATTCCTGTCTGATTGCGGCCTCGAGGGGTTGCTCGGGAGGGAGGGTGGTCCCCAGCCTTTCTTTAGGAGCTAGCAGAGAGTGAGCCCCTCTGTCCACCTGCATTCCAGGGAGCAGCACTCACCCTGGGGACACTCAGTGACTTGCCGGGGACCAGCGCCCCCTGCAGGAAGCTCCCAGTAG
>JAJIBD010014773.1:0-27686 GCA_021461705.1 Cryptotis parvus | reverse complement strand
GCAAGAGGCTTAGATAACAAAGTAAGCTAGGACCAGGTGCTTCCTAGGATCTTTCACATCTGTACAACAAAATGATCACTGTAGTTGTAACAAACTGGGAGGTTGGTGGGGAATGAGGAACTATAATGTCACATTAGAAATCACTACTGAATATACACATAGATTATTGCATCATAAACCGTAAGGCAAGTCACAAGGTGTAGGAGAAGAGAGAGAAATACAGAGACAGAAACAGAGATAGAGAGAAAGATGAGAGACTCAGAGGCATGGGGAGAACTGCCATCCGGCTCTCCCCTAGCTCAGCTGACCATGAGGCTCCCAAGAGGCAAGATGGGTTTTAGGAGTGGGCCCATCACTTCTGTAGGGCCTCAGAAGCAGCTGGATGAGACTTGCTCACCATAATAACTGCCATTATCATGGTTCGGACCCCACAGCTCATCAGAACCCACACAATAGAGTCGCTGATCTCAAGACCAGCTCAGAGCAGTCAAGTTCAAGCTCAGGTAGGTGGCTCTTGGAGGCGGAAGTCACCGGGTGTTCCTGGAGATGGAGCTGGGGTACCCCTTCCCCTCTCTGACTCGTCCCAGAGGCCTGGTGGCCCCGCCCATGAACTGCCTCAGGGCTCTCAGCCATGATGCAGAGACTCAGATGCATGGGGGAGAGCTGCAATCGGCTCTCCCCTAGCTCAGCTGACCATGAGGGGTCCCAGGAGGCAAGATGGATTTTGGGTGTTGGCCCATCACCTCTAGGGCCTCAGAAGCAGCTGGATGAGACTCTCTCACCATAACAGCCTCCATTTTTGCTGTCTGAAATCCATAGCTCATCAGAACCCACACAAGAGAGATGCTGATCTCAAGACCAGCTCAGAAGAGCCGAGTTCGAGCCCAGGTAGGCAGCTCTCGGAGACGGAAGTCACCGGTGTTCCTGGAGATGAGCTGGGTACCCTTCCCCTCTCTGACTGGTCCCAGAGGCCTGGTGGCCCCACCCCAAGAACTGCCTCGGGGTTCTTAGCCATGAAACAGAGACTCAGAAGCAAAGAGGAGAGATGCCATCTGGCTCTCCCTCGCTCAGCTGAGCAAGAGGCTCCCAGGAGGGAGCCTCCTGATGGGTTTTGGGAGTGGGCCCATCACCTCTGTAGGGCCTCAGAAGTAGCTGGATGAGACTCGCTCACCATAATAGCCACTATTTTTGTGGTCCAGACCTGGTACATCAAACCAGTGGAACCAATCATGTTCTAGAATATATTACAATCTACAATGTGTAAGAAAGGGAAGCGAGAAGGAGAGGAGAGAAACAGAGAAAGGAGATAAAGAACCTGCCATGGAGGCAGGCTAGGGGAATGGGGAAGGAGGTAGGGTCATTGGTGATGGGAGATGGGCAGGGGTGGAGGGATGGGTGTTGGAACACTGTAGAACCAAAATTCAAACATGAACATCTTGTAATTGTATATCTAACAGTGGTATAATAAAATATTTAAAAAAAGAAATTTGATAAAAAAATAAAGAAATTGCTGTAACAAACGTGTGGGAGCAGAGGTTAGGTAAGACCAGTGTTCCTTTAATTCCTTCCAATTAAAGGAACAGTGTGCCAATAATTGTCGAAAGTGCTATTACTACATAGAACTTAGCATTAAATACAGGCAAAAAGATACACATGATAACCTCTAAGTGTGTATATATATATATATATATATATATATTACAATCCACAATATGTTAAGAGAAGTAAGAGAGAGAGAGAGAGAGAGAGAAAGAGATAAAGAGCTGCCATAGAGGCAGGCTGGGGGAGAGGGGAGAGAATCGGGGACATTGGTGGTGGGAAATGGGCACTGGTGGAGGGATGGGTGCTGGGACACTGTATGACCGAAACCCAAACATGAACATTTTTGTAATTGTTTATCTCATTGTGGTATAATAAAATATATTTAAAAAATTGGTGTAGACGGGAGCTGCAAGAGGTAGCAGAACCCAGAGAGTGGGCGCGACTCCCTGCCCTCAGCCCCCGTCCTTTCCCTTCCCTGAAGAACCCACCTCATTCCCCAGGGAAGTGCCTGACTTGGGAACTGAAGTTTTCGGTGCCCTCTGACTGGAGCGAGGCTGCTCATTGTGGGAACAGGAAAGCCAGCCCTGGCATCCATCCAGTTTCCAGGGTTTGTCCTCTATCCTTATAGGAAAGAATCTCATAAAGAGACTAACAGGGAAACAAAGTAGTTTATTTAGAAAATAAGAGAGAAAAGCGAGTACCCTATAAAGAAAAAGAAAGGGAAAGATACGGGGTCAGAGAGATAGCACAAGCGGGTGGGCTTTTGCCTTGAATGCTGCAGACCTGGATTCGTTCTTTGGTATTCCATCTGGTCCTCCAAGGAATAATTCCATTTCCAGCACAACTCTTCCTGGCCCAAAGCAGCTTGTAGGATCATAGTGATTTTAATGCAAAGGAGATATGTCAGTCCATTAACATAAGTTAATTGGTCTTAGGGGTGTACAAAAGAAGAAATAATCAAAAGGAGCCTATTCCTGATTGCAGAGTCAGGAGTAACTCCTGGGTATCACCAGGTGTGACCTAAAAAGAAAAAACAAAACAAACCAGAAACAAAACAAAAACCCTCAGTTATCAACAACATTGTAAATCATAGCTTTTAAGAAGCCCCACTTGGTTGAGATAACCCCTATAAAAGCTACCCTGAACAAAGGTAGGGAGCCTCAGACGCTGCCAGAGCGCATGTGCTGCTTGTGCCCACGTGGCCAAGCACGTGTCGCCTGCACCTCCCCTCTTGAGAGATACACTCTTTCTCCCACTTTCTCTCCCTCCTTCCTCTTCCTCAAACCTCCTAATCAGATACTTTTATGCTTCACTGCTTCATCTCCTCCTGAAATTCTTCGGTGAGGTAACCAGGAACCTGCAAGGCCTGGGTAAGGGGCAGCCTTCCCAGCAGGTCCCAGGTGACCCTCCCTCCTCCTCCCTGCCTCACTTGAGCCAAAATCACTGTTGGTTTTACTACCTCCTAGGAATTCCACTGCCTTGGGGGCTGTTTCCTGTCTACCTACCTCGCCCTTTGCTTAGAAAATTTTTTGTGTGCGTGTGTGGGCGGGGCTGGAGAGATATACAGGGTTCGGAAGGGTGTTTGTCTTGCAAGTGTCTGACCCAGGTTCAATGGATCCCACCCCGCCGCCCCCTCCCTAGCCCTCCCTCCCCCCAAGCTGGCCATTTGTGCTCTCTAAACTCAGAGCCAGAAGTATTCCATGAGCACCACTTGGGTGTGGCCCTAAAACGAAACAAAACACAACCAAAAAAAATTTTTTTTTTCTTTTTGTGATCCTCCAGACAAGATTTTTTTTTATTAAATACGAATCTGCCATCTTTGTCGGTTGCCAGTTCCGGAGGAAACCTGCTTTCTAGCGAGCACTCCCTTCCTGATTGCTGGCCTTGAAGCCCTGAGCAAACCAAAAGCTCGTTAAACAACCACAAGCAGTTAACTGGAAGAGCAGCTTTCAACAGCGTCAGCGCGGCGTCACTCAGGAAACCGCGCAGCTCGGAACTAGCAATTCAAGGACTCTCAGGGGGCTGGCGTGTGGGGTCCCTGGGCTTAACACGGGGAATGTGAAGCCCCTCTAGCGTTCCCAGGGGAAGCTCAGGAAGTCGGAAAGCCCCAGTTTTCGGTTCCTCTTGCCCGTGGGCGTCCCGGGCCAGAGAGCGCCGACTCGTGCGTGGCAGAACTTCGCCCGGGGCTCGCGGTAAGTGTCCCGGCCCGGCCCTGCGGTCCCCTGTCCAGGTTTCAGCCAGTCCCTTCTGCCGCCGCGGGGATGCTGCCCAGACTCTCCGCCCCCAACTCTCATTTCTCAGAACTGGCCCGCGACTGTGGGTGCCAAAGGACCGAAGGGGGCGGGCCTCTGGCTGGTGAGTCAGTTCTGCAGATCCTTATCTCGGCTGGTACAGCAGAAGTTAGAGCACCGCGTCCCCCCACCCCGCCGCCCCCTCACTCTCGGGCCAGCAGCGTTGCGTGGACCCCCAATAACCCGAACCCGACGAGGCCGCTCCAGAGGCAGCAGTCCAGAGGCAGCAGTCCAGCTGCGCGCGCTTTCCTGCAGGGCCCACTGCGTCCTGTAAACGTTGCTGAAGATGAGCAGTTTCAGGAACAGGGCCGGAGAGACGCTGCACGCAGGGTAAATGAAGGCCTTGGCCTGCACGCAGCCAACCCGGGTTCTGGCGCCCCGGGCCTCGCCTGCAGGGTGTCCCTGGCACAGAGCCAGAAGTACTAAGCTCACTGTGTGCCCGAAAACAAACAAACAAATTTCTCACTCCTCCTCCCCTTTTGGGCCACACCGTACTATACTCTGGGCTTACTCCTTGGGGGTGAGGGAGGTCACTCCCTGGCTGTCTCAGGGGACCATATGAGGGACCTGGAGTTGGGTGCAAGGACAGCACCTTACCCGCTGTACCAATTTTTTTTTTATGGTGTATGAAGTTGAGAGGACTCTGGTGTTAGTGCTCCATGCGCGGGGTGGGGTGGGGTGGGGGGCTGGGTGGAAGCAGCCAGCCAACATTTTCACTGTCGCAATAGGCAGTGGTCTGGTTTATTTCTCAGTGCTGTGGACAGTTAGCCAAGAAAAGTTGTCTCGCGCAAGTTTGGAATGAAAAGGGTTGTTCTTTCTGGTTCTTGTGAAACTTGTTTTTGGCTCACTCCCTGTCCCCGCCCACATGCCCAGCCTTTTTTTTTTTCTTCCCTTTTTCCTTCCGCACCATTTGAAAAAAAAGGCTCAGGAGTGTGCACAAAGGAAACTGTTCCCAGAGTTCCTGCTTGCTGGACTCGGATGTGGAACCCAGGGCACAGTCTTTTCAAGGGGCACAGTACAGGCCACTGGAACAAAGGCTCTGGGTGCCTGCTTGGCTCCGGGGAACCGGAAGTGAATTTTGAGCTCATGGGTGATCATAGTCGACTTGAAATAGGGTGTGTGTGGTTGGCGCAGGGGAACAACGCTCTTAAAAGTCAGCACTCTAGACTTGACTAACCCGGACTGCAGATGAGGCCAAGATCCGCCCTTGGCAAGCTCGACCTGCTTTAAGTGGCTTTCCATAAACGGTGCTGAATCTTGGGTATTTTTCTGCGGGTGTTTTTCCTTAAAATTCGCAGACAAGTTTCAGGGGGCGGAACCGATTTTTTTTTTCTTTTAGTTAACAACAGGTTTGAGGAAATAGTTCACTGGGCGAGACCGCAGGCTGAGGCTCAGATCTGGTTGATTCGCACACAGGAGAAAGCGGTTCCCAAACACCCGGCAGCGAAGTAGCCCCCAGCCTCACGGAATGTGGCCTAAATTAAACCTACTAACAAAAGACTATTCAGAAAATAGCAACAAAAGGCTCGACTTTCAAAGGCAGCTTGGAATGTTTTACAAATATGTTTTGTTTTGGGGGTCACATTTTGCTGTGGTCTGGGGTTGCTCCTAGCTCTGCATTCTGGGATTACTCCTGGTGGGGCTCAAGGAACCATATAGAAAGGCAGAACCATATAGGATAGCAACCAGAGCCAGGCTTGGAGGCGTACCAAGCAAACGCCGCCCTGCCTGTGAAGTGTCGCTCCACCCCCACCCAACCCTGTTTTTCAAGGTCTCTGCGAGGGTGGGGGGATGCTACTGGCAGCTGAAACTTCGCAGTAACTTTGAACTCTGGAGCTCTAGCCGCTGGGGTAGGGGGTCTTCCTTCCCCCCCCACAATCACAATAGGGGGTGAAGGTCCAGTGCCGGTGTCCACCCACCAGAACTTAGCTGTCTGCACGTAATTTCCACAGCGCCACGTAAGCCCTTTGCTTATTAAGAGGGAGGATTTACCACGTGGAGAGAGATCTGAGTGTCACTCCCCGGGGAGTTTTAGGGTTCTGGGGTTAGGGTCTTGTGAATCGGAAGCATCCCAGGTGGACTGCGTGGAGGAGGCTCCTCTAAAGTCGCTGGATGCCTCCAGCCCATTCGGCCAGCTGCTAGTCAGGTCTGGAGTATTTTTCACCTATGGAACAGAAGCCTGGACAATGACTACTCTCCCACCTCTGGCGCCGAAATTCAAAGCGAAGAGCCTCTGTTGTCTTGGTGTGAGTAGACCAGACCCATCCCTCCCGCCCCTCCCCGTCTCCTTCTGGCTTTCTCTAGTCCAGAGCCCCTGTGCAGCTTTGCCAGCTGCTCAGGTTAGTCTGCTTCCAGGTACTCTGGCCTAGTCTAGGCACTTAAAGGTCCTGGGAAGAAGGATTGGCTTTCCTAAACTTGTAGCACTGAAGGGCAGCTTTCTCACGGAACATCGTCGTGCTTGTCCCTTTGTAATCTCAGGAATAGGCTCCTTTTGATGATTTCTTCTTTTGTAGGCCCCTAAGACTAACTTTTTTTTTTTTTTTTTTTTTTGCTTTTGGGGTCACACTCTGCGGCACTGAGGAAGGTTACTCTTACTTCTGCACTCAGGAATTAACTCCTAGCAGTGCTCTGAGGACCATATGGGATGCCAGAGATCTAATGCCCCCCCACCCCAGGTTGGCTGCGATCAAGGAAAATGCCCTACCCATCAGTTCTCACCAGTTAGTTTCTGTTAATGGACTGGTACACCTCCTTTACATGAAAATCAGTATGATCATACGAGGACCAGTTGCTTTGGGCCAGGCAGAGTACTAGGTGCTGGAATGGACATAGAGGACTGATGTGCAGTGTGGCTAGGATACCCCCTACCCTAGCCTGCTTGTAATAAATGCCTGTGATGAAAACCAACCCTCCTTCTTGCTTTACTATAAATGAGTGGGTAAGAGACACCTATGATTGCAGTGCCTCTTCCATCCTTTATACACTAGTCAGCTGGACGAAGACTTAACAGCTCACCCCCCATGGGCTCCCTGCCTGCACCTCCACAGTCAGGTGGCTGTTTACCTTAGAATTGCACTTAATGATCTATTGTATTGTGTGTGTGTGGTGGGGGGGGCAACACACACACACACACACAATTAAGCACCTAGTACCCAGCTGTGTTCAGAGCACAGAGTATGTGACCCAAACTCTCTCACTCACCAGAAACAGTTTGTTCATTTATTATTGTTTTGTTTTGTCTTTGTTTTTGCTCAGGGGTTACTCTTGGCTTTACACTCAGGAATTACTCCTAGCAGTTCTTAGGGAATCTTCTATGTGGGATATGGGGAATCGAACCCGGGTCGGCGTTATGCAAGGCAAATTTCCTACATGTTGTACTATTATTGCTCTGTCCTTTTCTTGTTATTTTGAATTTTGGTTTACAACCTACAGTGTTCAGGGACCACTTGTAGCTTGGTGCATGGGCAGGTGGGGGAAGGTGCGGGTGACCGTTCCCTTCTGGAGATGGAACCAGGTCCTCCTTTGCATTCCAGCCATTGAGCTGTCTCTTCCACCAATTTATATTTTTTTACTTTTTGGGACCCATTTGGTGATACTCAGGAGTTACTCCCTGGGTCTACCCTAAGGAATTACTCCTGAAAGTGTTTGGGGACCATATGGGATGCTGGGGATTGAGCCCAGGTTGACCACATGCAAGACAATGTCCTACTCGCTGTGCTATCCCTCTGGCCCATACCTGCTTAATTATTTTGTCATGGTGCTGTTTCTCTGTATTTCAGAGCTGGTGCAGTTCATTTCACTTGTAATTTCACTCCTGATGTTTTTCTTCTAATAAATATTTTTCTTGTTTTTGAGGAATCAACACTTTATATTGTGTGAATCAACAGTTTATATTGTATTCATCTGCTTGTTCAGATTCCCTGAATGGTTTTCTTTCTCAATTCCACGTTTAGAGTAATAGTTTCTTCTCTAACTATATGTACATATGAATGACTAAAAAATGACTTATTTTTTCTTTTTATCTTTCATTATTATCATTATTTGCATTTTGAGGTCAGACTCAGCAGTGCTCAGGAAGAGCCTCCTGACTGCTCAGGAGTGACCCCTAGTGGTTCTGGCGAGACCGTGTAGTGTGCCCTGCAAGCTGGGATTGGCTGTCTTCAAGTGTGCTGTGCCCAGAATCAGACTGGGATTGGCTGTATTCAGTGTAAACACCTGTGTCATCTCTCCACCCTAGACTGAATTTTAAATTCAGGTCATTCTTGTATAAAGGGGTGTCAGGGAACACTTGCTAAGTATTTAATGGGGGCATAGTTGATACTAAACTATTTTTTTAAATATTAAACTTAGGTTTGTTTTTTGAGACACTTTTGAGACCTTTGATTAAAAACCTTGAGAAGGAAAGTATTTTTTCTTGGTGATTGTTTTCAGAGGAAGAGCATTAATTCGTGTCCCTATTAGAGCTGAGGCTCAGCTGAAGCTGTTTCCTGCAGCTGGGGAAGATAGCCCTTTGTTGCTTCCTATGTTGAGTGGTGCTGGGAAATTACATTTGTTTTCATACGTGACTTGAAGGGCATGACCTTGATTTCATGACATGCATTCTTGTATAGGTCAAGGTAGTTGGGAACCAGTCATTCTGGCTGTTATCTGCTGATTCCAGAGAACATTATGTGCCTTGGTGACCAGATGATTTGGAGACAAGAGTTGCATTCAGTGAGAAAGACTGGAAGTCTGACTGAAGTTAACCATATTTTACCGTCATTTAATGGGGCAGATACTGAAGGCCAATAAATTCCATACGGAATATGGGAAGTGGTAAAATAGTTACTAAGTCTGTCTGGACACGTCTCCCGGAAACTTTACACAATGACATGCTTCAGCTGGGTCCCAAAGCTGAGATGTGTTTTGCTCAGAGCTAAGTGGGAAAAAACAATCCTGGCAAAGATAATAATAATCCTGGAGAGAATTTGTTGCAGTTTGGTTGAAACCCAGTGTGTAAGGTGTGTGTTAATGGGAGATGAGAGCAAGGGGGTGAGACAAAGGGTTTTAAAGACAAAGGGACTTGGGGCCGGAGCCACAGTCCAGCAGGTTGCCTTGCACACAGCCAACCCAGGTTTGGTCCCCGGCATCCCGTATGGACCCCGAGCATTGCCAGGAGTAACCCCTAAGAATTGCTGCTTATGAGCCCAAAAAGAAAAAAAGACAAAGGGACTTGACCCTGCAGTGGGAAATGAGGAGTCAGTCCTGGCGGTTGGAATCAGGAATCAGGAAAGTACTTTGGTTGAAGCAGTTTGGTGTTGGGTGACACCCCACCTATTAGTCCTGGAATTTTGCATTGCTGATGAGGGATTGTTATTCTCCTTACTATAAGTCATTTGCATATCCTTAGACAAAACGTTTAGGCCAAAGAGATTTCATTCTTGGGAATGAAACCCAAGAATGGTTAAAATATGGTTAGTTTGTCTCTGAATTGATTGCTCCTGGATATCCCGTCATATTTTATAACTATAAGCCTCAGTACGAGTAGATTGGAGCTAATTCCTCACACCCCTATACTGGTCCTCTATAAGGGTCTGGATGGTAGCAGGAAGAGAGCCACCTTGGTTATGAAATGGGTCTCTATTCTGACCCAAAAGATAAAAGAGTATAGGTCAGAACAGATTGTCTCACCTGAGACAAGCCTGAATAACCTCACAGGGTGAATGACTTTTGAAATAGAGCAAGAGCACTTAGGAAATGCCCTGAGAGTTAGTACAATGGGTACTATGAGAGTTAGTACAATGGGTACACAGAAATGCCCTGAGAGTTAGTGCAATGGCCAGAGAGATAGTACAATGGGTAGTGTGTTTGCCTTGCACGTGACTAACCAGTGTTAGATCCCCAGTATCCCATATGGTCCCCCAGCACCGCCAAGAGTAATTCCTGAGTGCAGAGCCAGGAGGAACCCCTGAGCATTGCCAGGTGTGACCCACAAAGAAAAAAAATGCCCTGAAGCACTGCAAGACCAGAGACAGGGGACCTTGAAGGGGTTGGAAGAGATGATCAGTCTGACATGGAGAACATAGTCTGGATTATATGACGTGATCTCCCCATGAAAGTTCACCCTATATATTTAATCTCAGGTATAGTTATATACCTGTCTCTCTCTTGCTGTGTTTGTCTAAGAATACTAGATATAATATTGAAATAGCCAGCGGGAGGCGCCCAAAAAAGAAATACTGTTTATCAGTCTGGGAGGAGAAGAGCAGTGCTCTACATTAGCATTCTCTTAAGCTTGAGCCCCAGTGGCATGTGCCCCCCAGCCAGTTTTGACTTTGTTAGGCCCTGTCCCCAGCTGTTCAGCAGAGGTTTTTAGCTTCTTGTAGTTTGGGGACGAAGATGCACTTGTGTGGGTGAGCACATGGTCAGCGCACATGGTTGGTGGTACATGGTTGGCAGCACATGGTCGGCAGCACTTGGTCTGTATGGAGTCTGTTGGCTGGTGTGGTGGTGGCTGGCTGGAGTGAAGTTGGTAGAAGTAAAAAGCTTTCAGACTATCTAAACTGGACTGTTGGCCTTTTGTTCATCAGTTGATGGCCCCCAAGCATGACCAGGGAACCCAATGGACCCCTATATTGTTGGGGATCCACACAACCCCAACATCTGGCTTCCCAGTAGTTTGGGAAGTGCATTCTGAAAGGAAATAGGTCTGGGGGGGAGAATGAGTAGGGGAAGGAGAGGCCTGAGATGATCACTATCACTATCACTATCTTCCTGTTAATCATCTATTTGCTAGAGTGGGCACCAGTAATATCTCCATATGCCCTGTCTCATGCTAGTAGAACCCAAAGGCATCCACTTGCTCCAGGAACATAAAGAGCCTCAAACAATTATATTAGGTCACGGGAATGACCAAATATAAATGTTACTGGTAATTGGCATATCATTACTACACAAGCAGCTTGCCAGGCTTGCCGTGCGGGTGGCATACTGTTGTAGTCACCTCTAAATAAAAACATTTATTGATGAACGCGTGGCGCTAGTCTGGTCTGCTGGGTGGAGTTGTGACGAGAGGGAAGTCCGGATGTGGAAAATGGCGGGCCCCATGGAGTAGGGGAGTGTGGTCTGGCTTGTTGTGAGGTTCTGCTGGGGTGGCAGGCCAGGGCTAGAACCCGCCATGCCTCCCGGGCTCCTCACGAGCAGCTGGGCACAGGGAGAGCAAGTAGCAGCTCTGCCCCATGTCTGAGAGTCTCTGGTTCAGCATACCTGGTCCGGATTGAAAAAAAAAACTGCTGCAGGGAGGCTGTGGATGATCCGGGCTGTGATAGTCTGGTCTGCTGGGTGGAGTTGTGACGAAGGGAAGTCCGGATGTGGAAAATGGCGGGCCCCATGGATGATGATGCTGGTGCACATTTGCCATTCAGGAGCACTGCTGAATGAGTGAGGCATTCAAGGAGACTGAAACAGTTAGGGAGTGACTGTACTGCACACAGTGGGCAGAGGTCAGCCAAGGCAAGAGTTTCAAGGAGAGATTAATCAGGCATCATATTGGGGTAGAGTTTACATGAAAAAGGGACCTAAGTGAGTATGGGGTAGCCCTTCAGGCTCCCAGGGGACCATATGGGATGCAGGGGGATCGAACCTTGGTAGCTATGTGCAAGGCGAACACCCTATCACTATACTATTGCGCCTACCCCCTATTCAAGTGTATAAACTATTACAAATGAGGTCTCTTGGACAAACTTGTGGTCACAACACGGTGCCCTGTGTTCTTGGTGTGTTGACCTGTGATGCAAAGTCCTCAGAAGTATCACCTACCGCTGTGGGCCAGTATCTTCTTTTTGTGGCTCCAAGTCTTCCCGGAGCTTATCATCCAGACCTTCGCCCAGAACCTGACTATATTTTCCATCCTCACTTCTGTCTATCCAAGAAACAGTCAGGAATCTTATATTGACATGGATTCTACATAATGGTGATCACACATACCACCTCCTTGTCACTGAGCTCTCCTGCCCTCTTGGTTAGGTCAGTGTTTGCTTTCCTCAACACCACATTAGCTTATCTTTGGCCCACACCAAAGGCTGTTTCCTGTTGCTCTTTGATGTTGGTGTTAAGTACTCACAAAATGTGCTGGAACTTCTGGGGATCACTTGTCACATGGCTGTGGTGTATAGGCCTCCTGTGTCTGTTCTTAGCTTTGGGCCCCCTGCTGTTAGTCCCCAGATGCCTCACTGGCCTTGTGTCAGGTCGTTCTGGGATTCTTAGCCCTAGTAGTCCATCGGAGAGCCCCCTTCCTTCAGCCCCTGTGGGGGAGAACCCACATTAAATGCCCCTCCACTGGAAATAGCTGGGAAGCTTTCTGTTGAGTGAGTGGTTTCTGTTGCCTGGAGTGGCTCCTGAGGCCCAGCCTAGGGTGGAAGCTCATCTTGGTGATTCACACTCTCCTAGTTTGGCTTTTTTTTTTTTTAAGCTTTTTTTGGTCACACCTGGCAATGCTCAGGGGTTACTCCTGGCTTTTCACTCTGGAATTACTCCCGGTGTTGCTCGGGGCACCATATGGGATGCCAGGGATCGAACCCAGGTCAGCCACATGCAAGGCAAGTGCCCTACCTGCTGTGCTATCGCTCCCCTAGTTTGGCTTTTAGAAAAATAATTGGTAACATGTCTAGGACGTGTCTAGGACGTGACTAGGACTCAATCTCAGGAAATGAAACTGAAACTGAACTTTACTCTGTTTTCCTTGATTATGAAACTCAAAAACAATTTGTACCCATGTAGGTTATTTTGGATGTGGAAGAAAGAGCAAGCTGTATCACAAGAGCATGAGGAGAGTAAGGGAGATTTCATAAAAATGTTGGGAAACCCGCAGGAAAGGGGCTGTCTCACTAGGGAAGTTGAGTGCTTTCAACAAAGGATTGACTCATTTCGAGGGCTGGCCTTTCAAAAACCAAGAGCCGTTCTTCCTCCTTTTGATAGCTCCTTTGTTCCTTCCCTGAATGAGGTCTAGTAGTGATGCAGGGGAGGTGAAGGAGCTAGGCTAGTGCTTGCTTAATCTGACCAGGCTTTGAGAAGTTTGGTCTGTTTATAAAGGTTTACATTCTAAGGGTTCTCTCTCTCTCTCTCTCTCTCTCTCTCTCTCTCTCTCTCTCTCTCTCTCTCTCTCCCCCTTTCTCTTCTCTTTTTTTCTCTTTCTCTCTGTCCCTCTCTCTTCCTCCCTTCCCCTCTCTCATCCTCCCTGCCCCTCTCTCCTCCTCCCCCTCTCTCCCTCATTTCCTTTCTTCTTCCCATCTCCCCTCCTTCCCTCCCCCTCGCCCTCCTTCCTACCCTTTCTCCCTTCTTTCCCCTCTCTCTCCCTCCTCTCCTCCCTCTCTCCTCCTTCCTTCATCTCTCCCTCCCCCTCTCTCCCTCCCCTTCCTCTCTCCCTACCCTCCCCCTTCCTCTCTCCCTACCCTCCCCCCCTTCCTCTCTCTCTACCCCTCCTTGCAGCTTCAAACCTATCTTTAATATCATGTTCAAGATACATTTTCTTTTTTTTGTTTGGGGCCACACCTGACAATGCCCAGTGGTTACTCCTGCTCTGCACTCAGGAATCACTTATGGCAGTGCTCAGGGAACCATATGGGATGTCAGGGATCAAACCAGCGTTAGCCCCATGCAGACTAGTTGCCTTACCCTCTGTGTTATCTCTTTGGCACCATCAAAGTAGAATTTTGAAAAATAGTTTCTATATGGTGTACTTTGGTTTTTCCCTACTATGCACCTGTGGTTTCTCTTCATAGCTCTTGTTAACTGAACCAGTAAATGGTTTACAGAAACTAGAAAAAAAAATTGGGGGCCTTGTTGGTTTAAAGCCACACCCAGTAGTGCTCAGGGCTTACTTCTGCCTCTGCTCAGAGATCACTCCTGTATGGCTTAGGGAAACTTTTGGGGTGATAGGAATTGAACATGGGTCAGGTGTGTGCAAGTTAAGTACCCTGCCTGCTGTACTATTTCTCCATCCCCATGATTCACAAGTATTGTTAATGCTGATTTCCTGTGCACACTATTCCAACATCACACCTGTCACCAAGGTACCCACTTCCCTCCACCCAGGTCCCATAGCCCCTCCCGTTCAACCCTCTCCGTTCAACTCAGTTCAACTCCGTTCAACTCAGTTCTGTGGACCAGTTCTTCAGTTGTGTTGGTCTGTTGACTTCCCTCTGTAGCGTTAAGTCTTACATATCATTCTGTGTGTGTCCCTTTTCTTCTCATTCATTTCCAAAGTAGTGATTATTTGGATCATAAACCTTTCATAGCCATTGATCCCTTTCTTTCCTTTTCTGTTTTTTTTTTTTTTTGGGGGGGCGGGGAGGGGCCACATCAGGGGATGTTCAGTCACTCCCAATATAAGTGCTTGGGGCTTTCTGTCTGTGGTGCTCAAGGGATCATGTGATTAAGCCCAGGGAGCCCACATGCAAAGCATGTGCACTAGTCCTTTGAGCCCTCTCCTGGGACCCCCATGTCCCTTCCTTTGATACCTCACATACACACATGGATGTTTTCCTGTATCTGCTTGGCATGGCTCGCACAGGATCTGTAGTTTTCCTTCTGCTATTTTCTCTAAATATGCCAGATGCTTTCTGTGAGTAATTCGGATTTTGCTGCCGGTCTGTACCTATGTTCTTACAGCATGCCAGTTCTGCTAAATGTGCATGACTGTCAGAAAGCAGTCTTGGGTATAGTGTTTGGAAGAAATGAACTAAGCTAGCAACTTTTTTTTAAATTTTTATTTATTTATGTTTTTTTTGGTCACACCCAGTGATGCTCAGGGGTTACTCCTGGCTCTTCACAAGGGACTTACTCTAGTAGTGCTTGGGGAACCATAGGGGATCCAGGGGTTGAACCCAGGTCAGCCAGATGCAGCTCAAACACCCTATATACTACTATTCCTCTGGCTCCAACCATGGGTTTTTTAAAGTTATTATTTAGCACCACATCCTCTCTCCCTCAGCACCTGATACTTTCTGAGTTTGAGGTAAAAAACTGCTATTTTGCAGCTGCATTGAGAGTCAGAGGGAGGGGGCTTGGGAGAGGGGCTTTGGTCAGGGAAGGAACCTCCAGCTGTACTACTGAGGGCAGAAGAGGGAAGTGATCACTCCGGCCAGGAGCGGGTGCTGAGAGGGAAGGAGAGTGGCATGCACGATGCCCCCGTCAGCCATGTCAGTAAGAGTTGGGTAAAACACAGAGCTTAAAAAAACAAAAACAAACAAACAAAAAAAAACAGAAAAAAAAGGAAGAAAAAGAAAATAGTGCCTGCCAAGAGTCAGGCTGGGCAGTGAGAGGAACTGGGGACTCTGATGAAGTGATTGGTGTTGGAACACCTGACGCTCAGTCATAAATAACTTTAAAACACTGTAACTCATGGTGGTTCAATTAAAAACAAAAACAAAAGCTTGTAAGACACAGGTTTCTTATAAGCTTTCATGAAAAAACCTGTGAAAAAAGGTATATGATTCTGAGAAAATGGCTGCCTAGGTTTCTTGTGAATTGAGGGACTTTAAAACAATTAGGGGGCCAGAGCATTAATACAGCTGGGAGGGCATTTGCTCCAACCCAGTTTTTATCTTTGACATCCCATATGGTCCCCTGAGGACCACCAGGAGTAATTTCTGAGTGCAGAGCCAGGAGAAACCCCTGAGCATCACTGAGTGTGACCCAAAAAAGTCAAGTAAATAAAAAAAAAAAGCAAACAAAAAATGATAAAATAAACGGAGTCCAGAGAGATAGTAAGGTCCTGGCCTACCTCGGTTAGATCCTGGACATGATCCACTGCAAATGATCCATCCCCAACCCCTAAGATCCACCAGAAATGATTTCTGAGCACCTGGGATGTGCCCCCAAAAAAAAAAAATAAGCAAAAAACCATTAGAACAAACAAAAAATAAAGTGGGGCCGGGCCAGTGGTAGGGGTTTGCCTGCGCCGGCCGGCCGGGTGATCTCGGTCCATAGGTCCGGCCGCCGAGTGATTCTGAGTGCAGAGCCAGGAGAAACCCGAGCCGCCAGAAAAATAAAGTGGTAGGACAGAGACAAAAATCTTCCACAGTTTGCCCTTATTTCTTCAAGCCTGTCAGATGAGCTTAAGTGTGAGTGAACCTCCTGATGCCACCGCCTCTCAGCTGCTTAGGCACTCGGCCCTGCCCCTCTAATCAATGTCTTTCATTTCCCATTTAGTCATTATTAACTTGCTGGTTTCCCCCATTAATGTACTTGACATTCTGATAACAGGGTGTGGAATTTTGGGGAGACAATGTCTCTGGTGTCATTTCCTTTAAAATGTATGTTAACTTCCTCCTCTGACGGGGTTTGGAGATTCCTTTGTCTGCTGGGACTGAGCTGTGTAGAATTTCATTTATTCATTTAGCCAGATTGGCCAGAAAGGGAACACCCGTATTCTGAATGTTAGGTGTTGGTTATTTTGATGAGAGGATTTAAAAGACCCCATTTGCCTACATGCAGAACGCCTCCATTGCAAAGAATCCTGAAAGACATGAAGAAAGCCAGCAGAACAGAAGTCAGGAGCTTTGTCTGTTGATCAACGGGGACTTGCATCCTGTGTACCCTGGACGTGAAGGTCATCTCTGTGCCATGTCTGCCAAGATCATCCACCAAGTGGAAGAGGCCCTCGACGACGAGGATAAGGAGGTGATGCTTTTCTTATGCCGAGACGTTGCTGCAGATGTAACTCCTCCTGACGTCAGAAACCTTCTGGATGTTTTGAGTGAGAGAGGGAAGCTGTCAAATGTGGACTTGGCTGAGCTGCTCTACAGAATGAGGCGGATTGACCTGATCAAGCGTATCCTGAAGATGGACAGGAAGGCGGTGGAAGACCACCTGAACATGCACCCTCCGCCTTGTTTCAGACTATAGGTAATTCAGCATGTAGTTTTGAACTCTAGGTCGTTCCCAAAGCTGTCCTGGAGTGCTGCGTGATTAGTGATCAGCCTGCTCTGATTTGATCTCCAACATGGCAGGATTCTCTCAGTTCCACTGGGAGTGATGCCCGAGTACAGAGCCCAGAGTAACCCCTGACCACCACCAAGTATGGTCGGGAAACAAAAGAAAAATGAGAGCACTAAGAAAAACAGCCTCTTTTTCTTTCTCTACCCACTGAGGCAACTCCAGTATAATGATAATATATCCTAGCTTTGATAGCTTAGACCTCTTTGGGTTCTCTCTCTTTCTCTTTGTCCATTTCTCTTTCTCTTTGCTTCTCTTTTTTTCTTTCTTTACTTCTGTCTGTCTGTCTGTCTGTCTATTTCTTGCTCACTCACTCTTGCTCTCTTTTTGTTTGGGCCATACCTGGCAGTGCTGGGGGTCAAGACAGAGGGCCATACAGTGCTAGGGATTGAATCTAGGGCTCCTAAATGCAGAGCTGATGCTCCAGCCCTTTAAGCTATCTCCTTGGCTTGAACTCTGGATTCTTAGAACGTGTCTGTTTAAAGTAACTGGATAGAAGATAGTAATGAAAATAGAAGAAATGGGTGGTATGTGTTAGCTTGATGGATAGAGTAAGGTCAGGATAACTGAGAGTCAGTAATCCTTGCCAGGCTCCGACAGGGAGATCTTCAGTGGTTTGTTTTTCCATGATGTCAGACCTAGCAGTTTTCTTTGAGAAAGAAAATAGCAATTCTAATAGATCTTCTTAGGCTTCAGAATTCTCTTCTGAATCCTTCTCTGCCTTTTTATTGCCTAGGAAGTTAAGGGGTCACTCTATGGGGCCCTCACCCCTGAGGCTCTAGAAGTTCAGATCGAATATAATTTTTTTTCTTTTTTAAGTAACAGGGATCTAACTCAGGGCTGCACATACACATACACGAGGGCAAAGGCACCCGTCCTCCACCAGTGCACCCTTCCAAACACCAATGTCCCCACCTTCCCTTCTCCACCACCCTATGGCAGGCACTTTTCCTCTCTCTCTGTCTCTCTTCTCCCTTCTTTAAGGCAGATGCTTTTCTGCTAAGTGATATCTCTAGTTTGAATATCTTTTATTATTCATCTGTCTGTATGTCTGTATGTCTGTCTATCTATCTGTCTCTCTATCTGTCTGTCTAGCTGTCTGTCTATCCGCCCCCCCCATCCATCCATCCATCCATCCATCCATCCATCCATCCATCCATCCATCCATCCATCCATCCATCCATCCATCCATCCATCCATCCATCCATCCATCCATCCGTTCATTTTTTGGGTCCACCCGGCAATGCTCAGGGGTTACTCCAGCTCTGCACTCAGGAATTACTCCTGGCAGTGCTCGGGGACCATGTGGGATGCTTGGGATTAAACCTGGGTCGGCTACATGCAAGGCAGATACCCTACCCTTTGGGCTATCTCTCCGCGCCCCGAAGCTTGAATATCTTTTAAAAGCATCACCTTTGGGCTCCCTTTCCTGTGAGAGGAAAGTCCCTTGGAGACTGTTTCAAAAGAGATTATTGGGATTGGGGCTGGAGCGATAGCCCAGCGGTTAGGGCGTTTGCCTTGCAGCGCGGCCAGGCCATGCTGGCCCGGGTTCGATCCCCAGCATCCCATATGGTCCCCGAGCACCGCCAGGAAGTAATTCCTGAGTGCAGAGCCAGGAGTAACCCCCTGAGCATTGCCGGGTTTAAAGAAAAAAAAAAAAAACAAAAAAAAAAAAAAAAAATTATTGGGATCATTGAGATTATTCCTTCCTCCTGTTCTTAGTGTACACTTGGTGGTTCAGAGAAGCAAGAAGACAGCTGGAAAGACATCTTGGAAATGAAGAGATCTTGTAACCCAAATCAGTCATTCATCTGTTCCCAGGTCACCAGCCGTTAGTGATGTGGATAACCATTTGGAGATGAGGTCTAATATTAAAATCTACATATTAAAGATAGTTGAAAGTAAAGCAGGCCTACAAAAGTGTCTGGGTCTTGGGTCTAAACATCTGATTCAAGCCTCAGAATTCTCAGTTTCAAAGACTGGGCTCAGTTAGCCACTAGTCCTGGTTAGTAGATTTTGTCTCCTACTTGTAGAGCTAAGAATAATACCTCATTTTAGTAGTTTGTTGAAGATCAGTTATAATTTTCTGTGTGAAATGCTTTTCTTTTCTTTTTTCATTTTGGGTCACACTTGGCAATGTTCAGGAGTTACTCCTGACTCTACACATAGGAATGGACAGTCGGAGTGATAGCACAGCTGGTAGGGCATTTGCCTTGCATGTGTCTGACCCGTTTTCGATCCTCGGTATTCCATATGCCTCTCAAGCACCTCCAGGAGTAACTCCTGAGCATTGCAAAAGCACTGACTCCTGGCGGTGCTCAGGGGACCATATTGGATGCTGGGGATCAAACCCGGCTTGGCTGTGTGTAAGGTAAATGCCCTACCAGCTATACTCTCACCCAAGCAAGCAAGGTAAGTGCCTTACTTGCTGTCCTATCACTCTGGCCCTGTGAAATGCATTTTAAACTTTGAAATAGGTTAGGCTTGGGAGATACTCAAGTGGTAGAGCACATATTCAGCATGTGTGAGACCCTGAGTGTGATTCCTGGCATCTTACTGTGAGGTGCCCTGCTGGCCCCAAATATTGCTAGATGTGGCTCTGGTGGCTCTAGGTCCCTAAGCACTGCTATTAAAAAGACAAAACAAAAGCAAACAAGCAAAAAAATCCCAAGAGGCATCCTACAAATTATTGTTAGTTGTATTATTCTTTGTTACCTTCTTCCTCTCCACCTGTGTGCGAGATCTTCTTAAACATTTTTTTTCTGATGCACAACTGTATTTCAGACAGTAGTTCCTCAGCAGTGGGAAGTGTTACTCGTCTGTTTTCCTCTGTAGTGGGCTTTGTTGGGGATTGACGGATGCTAGGTGCTACCCACTAGCCTAGAACAAAGTCAACAAAGACTATTCTGTCCTGAACAATCTGAATGTTTAGGCCGGGAGGGTAGTCCAGACAGCGTGTAGTGTCCTTGATCACTAGCCCAAGCACCTAGGGGTCTTTTACCCTTGTAGTGAGCAATGAAGCTAGGAAACTCCCAAGTGTTGCTTAGCCAAAGGATCTCATGAATCAAAGTATGGCCCCTGGATCAGATGCATCACCATTTTCTGGAAGCTTATTAAACAGTGAAGGCAAGATTATGTCAGTTTTCTTTTTATTTTTGTTCCTTCATCCTAGTCGGTTAGGTCTTTCATGAGTTTCATTATAACTTCTAGGGAACCTGGGGATTTTTGATGGAAGTTTTAATTTTACTTTTGAAATATGGGGAAAGGATAAATTCTTCTTTTGATTTCCCTTTAGAGCTCATCCTGGGGCGGGGTGAGGACCTAAGCTTTATGTTTCTTGGTGGGGGGGCACATTTAAATGGGGGAAACAAATTTTTGGTAGGGAAGGGACATTGGTCTTGGTACCTCCTTAGGACTGGTGTTTGAATTTACTGATGAAACTTGTCTTGTTTACAGGGTGCTAATGAGCGAGATTAGGCGAGTGTTTGGATAAGTCTGATGTAGCCTCATTAATTTTCCTCCTCCTGAAGGACCATCTGTGCCGTGGCAAGATGTCCAGCAAAAAGGTAAATTTTCTTTTTCTTGATTTCTGAGGTCTGGTTTACATGTCAGTGTTTCTCCGTGGTATGACAGGTTGTGGGAAGGTGGGACTTGCCCACTCTTTTCGCTCTACACTGCCATCTCTGATCTCTGCTCACTCAAGGTCAGCATGGAGTCCCTGGGCAGCCTGTAGACAGGGGCTGTAGATGGAGTGCTTGTCTCTTATATCCAGGCTGTAGCAAAAGTAGAGAGTGGGGGGGCTGGAGAGGGAGGAGAGGAGGAAGGGCAAGAGATAGGAGCACTTGCCCTTCCTGGCAGTTGCTTTAGGCAACTCTGGTTCCTGGCCAGGCTTTACATATAGTTCCCCCTGAGCACCACCAGAGTCACTCTTGTGGGCATAGAGCCAGGATAGCTGCAAGAATGGCTGGGGAGACCCCCCAAAACAAAACAAACTAATAAAAAAAATGAAGATTAAGAAGGGGAGCTTGTGATTGCCCAGAAAAGTATTCTAATTCCTGCTGGTCTATGTTATGATCTACTGACCTAAAGAGGGCAAAAAACCTGGGCCTCAAGGTTTTTATTCTATGTTTTTAATTTTTATTCATTTTATTTTGGCTTTTTTTTGAGCCGGCAATGCTCAGGGGGTTACTCCTGGCGGTGCTTGGTGGACCATATGGGATGCTGGGATCAAACTTGGGTCGGCCGCGATGCAAGGCAAACTCCCTACCTACTGGACTATCACTCTGGCCCCAGCCTCTAGGTTTTTAACCCTATTTATTTATTTTTTTTTGCTTTTTTTGGGTCACACCCGCGATGCTCAGGGGTTTCTCCTGGCTCTGCACTCAGGAATTACTCCTGGCGGTGCTCAGGGAACCATATGGGATGCTGGGGATCGAACCGGGGCTGACATGGGCTGGCCGCATGCAAAAGCAAACGCCCTACCCACTGGACTATCACTCCGGCCTCCCCTATGATTTTTTCTAAGGCAAGAGCTCTCTGGTAGGACATTACTGGAGCCTCTTCTCCTCTTCATTAATGACTGTAGTCTTGTTTTTTAAATCTGGGAATGCAGGGTCTCTCTCTGCCTCCACTTTCAAATATACAAGAGGGACAGTGGAAAATTAAGACTCCATTTTGCTCTCACTCTCTCTCTCTCTTTCTTTTTCTCTCTCTGTCTCAGATTCTCTAGTTAACCTCCTAATCATTTGTAGAAATTGAATTATTATTTTTATTTCCATAAATAAAAGTAGCTCTTAGAGTAACTAATGAAGGGAAACAAGACCGAAGTAGTACCTGCCTCTCTAGTAGAGTTCTTTCCCATTCCTGTGGTCCAGGGTGAGCAAGTACCAAGACAGCTGGTGTTTCACCCCTTAATAATGTCTAGCACTGATGAAAATGTTTTAGGTACTTCAGAATTGGATCACTGATATTTTTTGGTGCACATTCTTCCTCAGCTATTGTCTCTCTTTCATTTTCAGAAGAGCCCTGAGAACTTTCTTAACATGAGACCAACTTGACTTTTTGAAATAGAGATTTTATTTTATTTTTATTCATTTGTTTTATGGGCTACACCCAGCAGTACTCAGGAGTTACTCCTGGCTCTGCACTCAGGAATTACTCCTGGAAGTGCTTGGAGGACCATATGGGATGCCGGGATTAAAACCGGTCGGCTGCATGCAAGGCAAATGCCCTAAACACTGTACTATCTCTCTGACCCCTCTTGCAGAGTTTCTTGAAGCTTGTGGTGGAATTGGAGAAACAAGATCTGCTGGCTCCAGATCAATTGGATTTGTTAGAAGATTGCCTAAAGAGCATCCACAGAATAGACCTAAAGAGGAAGATTCAGAATTTCAAGCTGTCTGGTAAGAAGAAATTCAGCCCCCAAGGAAAAGTACCGTGCATGTAGTAGGTCAGGTTGGAAAAGGCCTATTTGGAGGAAGGAAGCTCTTCCATCCATGTGTCAGATGGGTGATAGAACAGAACCCGCAGGCCTGGGGCTAGAGATATTTCTGTATCCTGCACATCTCAGATCTGATACTTGCATTACCTCATCCACTTGGCTGCAGTCTTGGCCCCCTAAAAAATGCTGCCAAGTGGTTCCAGCCTTTACCAGAGAGTCTGTGCCTACATTTGCTGCCCGGGTTACAGCAATGTGGACGATTCAGAGTACATGCTAGACTCTGGCCCCAGGTATTGTGTTTCTGGGGTTCCCAGATGCCTTGCAGGTGTCCTGAGTTTCATACCTCTGCCCTCCCATGAGAGCAGGTAGCCTCTTAAACGGCACATCACAGGCCTTACATATTTGAGCCTCTGAGTTTGAGCCACAACACAGCCCTGTCCCTTGAGTATTGTCATATATGGTTCTGGTTATTCCTGATGACCCTAGTAATCCCTACATACAACCCTAGTGGTCTACACTGTAGTGTGACTTCTAGGTCCCCTCAACCCTACTGGGTGTGTCCCCTAATAAAAAACCCAAATGCCTCTCATTGGAAAAGTGCATCTTTTTCAATAAGAACCAGGCCAACCATATAGAGAGCACACTTTGTTTTGTTTTTTGAAAGGTTCTGGGGGCCACACGTGGAAATGTGCAGAGGTTACTTCTGGCTCTGAACTTAAGAATTAACTCCCGGGCTGGAGCGATAGCCCAGCGGGTAGGGGCGTTGCCTTGCACGCTGCCGGCCTGTGCTGGCCCGGGTTCAATCCCC
This sequence comes from Cryptotis parvus, assembly GCA_021461705.1. NCBI lineage: Eukaryota > Metazoa > Chordata > Mammalia > Eulipotyphla > Soricidae > Cryptotis > Cryptotis parvus. Next base: position 4,630 of record JAJIBD010014773.1, on the reverse strand, counting down.
GGCATCCCATATGGTCCCCGAGCACCGCCAGGAGTGATTCTTGAGTGCAGAGCCAGGAGTAACCCCTGAGCATCGCCGGGTGTGACCCAAAAAAGAAAAAAAAAAAAAAAAAAAAAAAAAAGAATTAACTCCTGGTGGTGCTCAGGGGATCTTACAGGATTCTGGGATTAAACCTGGGTGGAGCACTTGCAGGCAAACACCATACCCTCTATACTATAGCTGCGGCCCCAAGAGAAAGACTTCGATGGGCCTTTCTCGTGCCTCCCCCCCCGTGTTTTCTAGACTCAGTTTCTGCATGGGCTCTTAGCAGTTCACTGCTACCATAGAGCCGAGGGGGCCTGTCTGTCTTCAGTGATCTGTGGATTCACTATCCTTCTTTCCCTTTGAAATCAAGAGCAAGAGTGAAGTGAAGAGCAAGAACAGAAATAACAGTTTTAATTCATCTTGGCTTCAATACAGCCAACCCTGGTTCAATACCCAGCATCCCATATGGTTCCCCGAGCACCGCCAGGAGTAATTCCTGAGTGTAGAGGCAGGAGTAACCCCTGAGCATTGCTGGGTGTGACCCAAAAGACAAAAAATAAAAAAAAAAAGAAAAGAAAAAAAAGAAAAAGAAAAAAGATTTTGGTGAAAGAGTTGGACTGATTTGATATTTTTTAATTCAGAGAGTGATTAACTTTTCACTGAGACCATGTTGAAGATTTATTTGATAATCATTGATAATCTTTTGTAAATTTATTTTTTGCTATTTGGGTCACACCCAGCAATGCTCAGGGGTTACTCGGCTCTGCTCTCAGGAATTACTCCTGCTGGTGCTTGGGGTAACATGTGGAATGCCAGAGATCAAACTCAGGTCTGAAGCATGGAAGGCAAGCGCCCTGCCCACTCTACTATTGCTCTGGCCCTTCACTTATTAATCTTAACTCAGTCCTTTTTTTTTGGTTACAGCTCAAGGGAAAGGAGCTAATTATATGAATGTTCTCCCAGCCTCTTTCCCAAACCTGAGTCTTCATGACTCTTCACTTAACTTTCAGGTAAGTAAATCTGCAGCCAATGTATGGAGTCCCAGCATGAAATGCTTTTTTGGAACTTTGATAAAGAAAAAAAAGCAGCAGTTATTTTTACAGTATGCACTGATTTCACTGTATCACTGTCTTCCCATTGTTCATCAATTTGCTTGAGAGGGCACCAGTAACATCTCCATAGGTTTTAGGCAAGTGTAGCCCAAGGGCATCTGCTTGTTCCAGGGACAGGAAGAGCCTCAAACCATTCTTCAGGTCATGGAATTGAGGTACATAATTGTTACTGATTTTTGGCATATCAAATAAAACTCGGGTAGCTTGCCAGGCTCTGCTGTGTAGGTGATATACTCTCAGTAGAAGGCTCTCATCTCGAGCATTTACTGATGAAGCTTAAAAAAAGTTCTCAAAAGTTCTCAAAAAGACAGATAAATGATATGATGTCACATTGTATGAAGTTTTGAGAAGAAAATAAGCAATCGGGTTAAGGAAATGATGAATGATGGGGTAAAGACTTTAAAAATGGGTGGCCAAGTGGGTAGGTCCTTTGCTTGCATGCAGCCGACCTGGCAGTGCTTAGAAGGACGTATACAAGGCTGGGATTAAACCCAAGCCAGCAGTGTGTAAGGCAAACACCTTACCCTGCTGTGTCCTCCTCCAGCCCCCAGTTTCGCCTCATGTTTGTTTTGTTTTGTTTCGGGACCACACCCAGCCATACTCAGGACTTACTCGTGGTTCTGCACTCAGGGATCAGTCCAGACAGGCTCCATGGGACCCATACGGGGTACCTGGGATCAAATCCAGGTCGGCTGCATGCACTGATTTACTATCAGGAAAACGTGTAATCAAAATAGATACTTGCTTAATAAACAGGTATAATTTATTATATATCTAGCACATGTCTGTTAAGAGAATTCGGAAAACAGAAAAATATCAAAGAAGAAATTATATACATAATCTACTTCAAAGTAACTATCCTTGTGTTTACCTCTCTGCATTTGCTTTTTTACTTCTTTTGTTTGTTTGTTTTTGGGACCACACCTGGCAGAGCTTAGCGCTTACTCCCTGGCTCCTGGCTCTGTGCTCAGTGATAATACCTTGTGGTTTTGGAGAACCATATGTGGTGCCAGGGATTGAAGTGTGCTTGGCAGTATGCAAATCAAGCACCTTCCCTGCTGTACTATGTTACTATTTCTCTAGCCTGCATTTGCTGTTTTTGTTTTGTTTTACTTTTGAGAGATGCTCAGGCGTTACTTCTGCAAGGAGAAATTACTCCTGGTGGTGCTTGGGGGAATTCTGGGATGCTGGGGATCGAACCCAGGTTGGCCACATGCAAGGCAAGCACCTTTACCCTCTGTACCAATCTCTGGCCTCTGCATTAGCTCTTTATTGAGCTTATTTTTATGACAGCAGCAAGTGTTTTTCCCACAGTCACTCTGATTGTTGTGTTAGGAGATGGTATAAGATGGGCCAGAGTGATAGTCCGACCCAGGTTCGATCCTGTGCATCCCATATGGTCCCTCCCTGAACACCACCAGGAGTAATTCCTAAGTGCAGAGCAGGAGTAACCCTGGAGCATCATTTCCAGGTGTGACCCAAAAAAAAAAAAAAAAAAAGAGATGATACAAGATACCATCAGAATTATCCTGTGGTTAATATTTATGATCTCATTCCCATTTAAAGTTAAGAGAACTTAGTTTCATTTTTGTGAAATTCTCTTCACCTTTCTCCACACAGTGTATTGAGTAAAAGTACATACAAGTAATGGCATAGTTTAGGTGTGTGTGTGTGTGTGTGTGTGTGTGTGTGTGTGTATGTGTGTGTATATATATTTATATATAAATTTTTCTTTTAGGGTCACACCCAGGATTGCTCAGGGGTTACTACTGGCTCTACACTCAGGAATTACTCCTGACAGTGCTCAGGGGACTATATAGAATACTGGGATTGAACCTGGGTCTGCCATGTGCAAGGCAAATGCTCTACCTACTGTGCTATTGCCCCAGCCCTTATTTTTTTTTTGGGTGGTGGGGGATTTTTGGGTCACACCCAGCAATGTTCAGGGATTATTTCCTGGCTCTTCACTCAGGAATCATTCCTGGACTGCTCGGGGACTATATGAGATGCCAGGAACGAACCCGGGTTGGCCACATGCAAGGTAAATGCCCTTCCTGCTTACTATTGCTCTGGCCCCAGTTTATATATATATATATATATATATTTATATTTATATATTTTTTAATAAGATATGTTTTCTTCAGTCCTTTGAATCTCTCTGACACCAAATCATAAGACATAATTGTTGTACTATTCAGGTCCAGATATCTTGAACTTTCTATGCTACTGTCTATTGAATACAAACTTTTGTTTTAATTAAAAGCATGCAATAATTTTATTACTGCATTTATATTTTGTTAGTTAAATAATTGTCTTCACTATTTAGATAGCCTATTGGGAATCCTCAGATTCTGTGTATAAATTTCTTCCTAAATTTAGAAACTGAATACAGGAATGTTAACTCATATAAGGGTACAAAAAATATTTTAAAAGTTATGATGACATTGAATGACATCAAAGTATTATAACATAAAAAACTTACATGACTGCAGTGTGTTGCTCTTGAAATTTAATTTTGAGTTGATGTTGTATCCTCTTAACAGTATATAAGAGTATGTGTATATCTGTATTGGGGCCCATATGGGGTCCATATTTCATTGTAGATCTTAAGTCTTTTACCAGATCATTAGTTATTAGTGATAAAAACAACTTGACATTTAAAAATTTTCTTTTTTTAAAAAAAAATATTTTCTTTGGAGTAGGAGAGACAATGCAGTAGTAGGGCACTTTCCTTGCATGCAGTCAGCACAGGTTTGACCCCCGGCATCCCACGTGGCCCCCAAGCACTGCCAGGGATAATTCCTGAGTGCAAAACCCCAAGCATATATATATATATATACATATATATATATATATATTATATATATATATATATATATATATATATATATATATATATATATATATACACACATATATATATTGGTTTATATATATATATATAACAATATATATAGGTAGGTAGATAGATACACACATTGTTTATATTATATAAAATGTATATATAAAAACATAGACTTATAATTAAAAAATTGTTTATTTTTGCTTTTTGGGTCACACCTGGCAATGCTAAAGTCTTAGGCCTGACTCTGCACTCAGGAGTTACTCCTGGCGGTGCTTGGGGATCCATATGGGATGCCGGCGATCAAACCTAGGTCAGCCGTGTGCAAGGCAAACACCCTACCCTCTGTGCTGTCATTATGGCTCCAATTTGTTTAAAATTTAATTTAAGCACACAGACTTAGCTATAGACACAACTTAATGACTAGTGTATTTCTTTCTTTGGGCTAGGGTAGCACCAAAGGAGATGTGTTAATGTGGAGCTGAGAGTCTCACATGGCTGACAGCATGTAGTTTGCGTAACTTCCGCAGAACCTGACATCTGAGAAGAGACAGGGCTGGTTCAGTGTTTCATTCTGCATTCATCGGATTTTAGTCTTCAGACATGGTAGCCGATTTTCAAGAACCAAGTCCATGTTTGATCGTGTAGCTAA
>JAJIBD010014772.1:0-28340 GCA_021461705.1 Cryptotis parvus | reverse complement strand
CCTCTGACTCCCACACATTTGTGTATACCAGGTTTTCAGATATAGTGCCTGTGCGCTATCAGGATCGGGCTGTGTCCAGCTGTGGAGTCTGGACCAGAGGATAACGTGGTTGTGTTGCATGAGGTTTTCTGACTTCTGGGAGCTGGCGGAGGACAGGCCAAGGAGCAAAAACCTGCCCCCACCCCAAGACGCCCCATCAGTCTAGCCTAGGGCAGGCAGGCTGAGAATGTATTGTATTTTGTATGCTTTTATAGACCTAATTTTCCCTTTAAATTTTCTTAATTCTGACTGGAGAGATAGTAGAGCAGGTAGGGTGCTGCCTTGCACAGGGCCAATCCTGGTTCAATCCCCATGACCTCATAGCCTGAGCCTGCCAGGACTGATCCCTGAGCAGAGCCAGGAGTAAGCCCTGAGCATCTCTAGCTGTGGTCCAATCTCCCCCCTCCTAATTTTTTCCTTAATTCTCTTTACTTTTACTCAGTTTACTTTATTTGAGTCACACCCAGTGATGCTCAGAGGTTACTCCTGGCTCTGCACTCAGGAATTACTTCTGGCGGTGCTCAGGGGACCATATGGGATGCCGGGGATCGAACCTGGGTCGGCAGCATGCAAGACAAATGCCCTACCCACTGTGCTATCGCCCCCGCCCCTTCTCAATTTTAGTTATAGGATTCACTATTTCATCTAAACTCTAAGATGTATTAGCACAGAATTATCTGTAATATCAATTATTTATAAATCATTGATAATAATTATTTATAATAATAAATGCTGGATTTAGAGATGACTACAAGAGTATGCTACCCTGACGGCAGAGCCTGGCAAGCTACCCGTGTTGTATTTGATATGCCAAATACCAGTAACAATTATAGACCTCATTCCCATGACCTGATGGAATGGTTTGAGGCTCTTTATGTTCTTGGAGCAAGCAGGTGCCCTTGGGCTCTACTAGCATGAGACAGGACATATGGAGATGTTACTGGTGCCCGCTCGAGCAAATCAATGATGAACGGGAAGACAGTGATCAATTATTTATATGCCTCTAAAATATATTTTATTTTTTGAAAAAATTGTTGTTTTTTGCACACCTATCTGATGGTGCTCAGGGCTGACTCCTGACTCTGCACTCAGAGTGGACTCAGCCGCATGTTGGGGAGCAAGCGTGGGTCAAGCATGGGCAAATAAAGCTCCTTCCTGCCCTCACCCCTGCGGCCCCCGCACTTTCTCTTGTGTGCTTGGCAGTTTTTCTTCAGCACTGACAACCGGTTTCGTTGGTCTGGCAAGCTCAGCTCATTCATGCCTGGGACCAGAAGGAGTCAGAGGTCAGAGAGATAAAGAACGTCAGGTGTTGGGGCCGGAGTGATAGTACAGCAGTGAGAGCATTTGCTTGCACGCAGCCTACCTGGGTTGGATCCCTCAGGCATCCCATACGGTCCCCCGAGGACCGCCAGGAGTAATTCCTGAGTGCAGAGCCAGGAGTAAGCCCTGAGCATTGTCGGTTCACTCCTAAAAGAAAAAAAGTCTGGCGCTGTGGATCACCCACCACACATCAGACTCTGGGAGACGTCTCGGAGGGACCACACGGAAACCCAGGCCAGCCTCTGCCCAACTCCAATGCGCTTCTCCAGAATTAAGCTGGACAACATCTTATTTACAGCCAAAGAAAATCTCTTGCTTGGCTCCTGCAAACAACAACGTTGTGAGTGTCACTGGTGTGGGTGACTACAGACAGGCTCAGGCCCTCGCTTAAGCTTATGCTACAGAGTTATAGAATAAACCACCCCAAAACTGTAGCAGCTTGGCAGGAGAGAGAGGACAGCGGAGGGCCTTGCATCAGCTGACCTGGGTTTGATCCCCGGCATCCCACTGGTCCCCTGCACACCACTAGGAGTGATCCCCAGCACAGAGCCAGAGTCAGCCCTGAGCATCACCGGGTGTGGCCCATATATTATTTTTTATTTTTATTTATTTATTTATTTTTTGCTATTCGGGTCTCCCAGAGAGGAATCGAAAGAGCTATGCTTGGAATATCACGCCTCACTCAAGTGAGAGAAGGAATCCGGAGTTCTGACCTCCGTCGCTATTCCAGAATCAGGGACGCTGTCTCGTTTGCCAAGGCATCGAAAATCAGATGGGCTGGACATGTAATGCGATTTGAAGACAACCGCTGGACTAGAGCCATTACTGACTGGATCCCACGGGATGTCAAAAGATCACGTGGCCGCCCACCTACAAGATGGTCAGACTTCCTTGTAAAGACCCTGAAGGAACGGTTTGAGGCTCTTCATATTCCTGAATCAACCAGATGCCATTGGGCTACATTGGCACATGATAAGGTCCAATGGAAATGTTACTGGCACCCGCTCGAGCAAATCGATGAATAACGGGATTCAAGTGATCAAGTGATCAAGTTGCTTTTTGGGTCACACTCGGCGATGCTCAGGGGTTACTCCTGGCTCTGCACTCAGGAATTATTCCTGGTGGTGCTCGGGGACCATATGGGATGCTGGGGATCGAACCCGGGCCGGCATGGGCCGACCCGCGTGCAAGGCAAACGCCCTACCCGCTGGGCTATCGCTCCGGCCCCCCCATATATTATTTTTTATTAAAGGAGATACAGGAACTTCTCAGAAGAACAAAATCAGGAAGATCTCACAGAACTGGTGAGGGATGGAAGGTACTAAGGGGGAGAAGAGTATCATGCTGACCCCAGAGTACAGGATGGACGGAGGACAGTGAGGGGAAAGTACAGACAAGAAGAGGGAACCAAGGGCCTCGGGCACATGGTGGCACGGGAGTGGGCCAGCTCCGTGGCCAAGTCGCAGAGCCACAGCCCTGGAAGGGGGACATCCAAACCACAACCACCGGACTTAAAAGGGCCTGTCAAGGAGGGGCCCGGGCGGATGTCAGTGCTGGAGGTGGGCGGGATGGTGCTGGGACACTCAGTTCTACATCTCAGCAAATCACGGGGCCTTTCTATACACAGACTCACAGACAGAGCTGGGGTCATCATCCCAGCCTCCTGGGTCAGGACTCACCAAGGTCTCAGACCTGCCTCTCTCTAGCGCCCAGACACCCATACACAGATGTTGCCTCCAGGGAGTTTTCACTCGCTCCTGATCTACAGGACCTGAGCAGTTTGCGAGGGGTGAGAAGTCCACTCAGATTTGAAATGGGATTCATTTCATCAGACTGTGTCCAGCCACGGCATCCAGGAATCCAAGTTACTGCTTACTCCCGGCAGACTGTCCGTTATGTTGGCTCATGATTGTTGCTAAGAGAAAGGGGCCAGAGGAACATGAACCAGAGTCCTGGACTGGGTTCAAGCCCTGGCATCACCCGGGCACTGCCAGGGAACAGCCTGGAGAGGACGTGTCGTGGGGATGTGTTTGAGGGCGAACATGACCGTCTGCGGTGGGTAGGGGGAAGGATGGTGGAGGATGTGGGTGGATGGAAAGATGGTGATAGATGGCTGGCTGGTGGCTAGTGCTGGATGGTGGCTGGGTTGTGGATGGATGGTGAATGGATGGAAGTATGGTGGGTGGATGAACAGTGGATGGATGGTGGATGGTGGATGGTGAACTGATGGTCAGAGGGTGGTTGGATGGTGAGTGCTGACTGGATGGCGGGTGGACTGATGGGAAAATGAATGGATGAGTGGATACTAAAGCAGCTTGCACAGGGAAACTGGCTTGGATTGTTCGGTGAGCCCCTGTTTGCAGGCAGAAGCCTCGCAGACTAGAGGGGACGTGTCTGTTACTTCTAATTCAAAGAGCACGGCTTTGCAGAGCGCTTGGTGTCTGTCCTGTGTCTTTCGCTTTACGACTCCGCCCCCTACTGGCCACTGTGCATTCTGCAAGGAAAGAGTATCCACTGGCCGGGGCTGGTGGGTCAGGCTGGGAGACGCTTTCCTGGTGCCTGAATCTCCCCGACTCGCCAGCACCTCGGCGTCTTTATTCCCAGGATCACTTCTTCCTGGAGATGCCTATTGAAACGTGCTCCTTCAGAGAACTGCAGGGCGCGCGGGGTGAGAGGGGAACTTCAGCAGTGAGCTGGGAGTTGGTTAGAGGCGTGTTGGGCAGCAGTGAGCAGGGGTCCGAGGAGCGGTGAGCAGTGTGAGGTCATCTCAGTGTTAGCTGGATGGTTGCTTTTGGGCGTGGAGGTATTGAGGCCACACCTGATGGTGCTCAAGCCTTACTCTTGGCTCTGTGCTCGGGCATCCCTCCTGGTGGGGGGCCCCGTGGGGTGCATGGGATCAGCCTTGTGTTTTTTTAATTTTATTTTTTTTTCTTCCTTTTGGGGTCACACCTGGCAATGCTCAGGGGTTACTCCTGGCTCTGCACTCAGGAATTACTACTGGCAGTGCTCGGGGACCATATGGGATGCCGGGGATCGAACCCGGGTCGGCCACGTTCAAGGCAAATGCCCTACCGCTGTACTATCACTCTGGCCCCTCAACCTTGTGTTTTGTCTCATGCAATGTCTGTGCTTTTCCTGCTCTCTGGACCCCAAGATTCTACCCTTTAAAGTAACCATAAGGAGATGCAGACACATGGTATCCACCACATCTTATAGAATTAAGTATGGGCACACAATCACAAGTGTGTGGTCACAGTGTTGGTTTGTGAGAAGATATTGATAATTTCTTATACAGTGGGCTCAGATGGCACAATGGAGATTTAATAATCTCCATTGTGTTTCATCTAAAAAATATATTCATCGACCGTGTTAGAGAATTAGTCCAACAGGCAATATAATATAGAATAGATTATTCAGTGCATGCTTAGGACAGACTCAAACAGAGGTTAAGAAAAATGTGAAAAAGTGTTGTCTGTTGGGGGCCGGAGCGATAGCCCAGCGGGTAGGGCATTTGCCTTGCACGCCGGCCCGGCCTGTGCTGGCCTTGGGTTCGATCCCGGCATCCCATATGGTCCCCCGAGCACCGCCAGGAGTAATTCCTGAGTGCAGAGCCAGGAGAGACCCCTGAGCATTGCCGGTGTGACCCAAAAAAGCAAAAAAAAATAAAAGTGTTGTCTGTAGGTGCGGTGGTGGTGGGTCTGGGGGTTGATCAGTAGAAACCCACCATGCTCTAGAAACTCAGAAAGTGAATGCAAGAACAGAAATCAGCCAGATTCGCACATAACAGCCCAGAAAAAGAGTCATGACTTTGTCAGTACCATTCCCATATGTGGGCTTAATGGTCAGCATAATCAGTGCTGGCTAAGGGAGCAGGCCTGGGCGTGGGGGTGGATAGTGAGGGTCTGCGGTGGTGGGGACACACTGGGGGTGGGATTGGTGTTGAACGATGAATCTTTCTAACAACCGAATTGTAGAAAACTTTGTAGATCACAGTGTTTAGATAAAGTAAAATAAATATATAAAGTAGCCACAACGGGCTGCAGTGATAGATCAGTGGGGGACCTTTCTCTTGCATGTGATCAGTCCAGATTTCTGTCCCAGCACCCCATGTGGTCTCCTGAGTACATCAGGATTGATCTCTACGTGAAGAGCTAGGGGTAAGCCCTGAAAACTGCCAAGTGTGGAATAACAACAACAACAACAACAATAATAGAGTCAGAGTGATAGTCCAGCAGGAGGGCGTTTGCCTTGCATGGTGCTAACCCTGGTTTGATCCCCGGTATCCCATATGTTCCCCAGAACACCGCCAGGAGTAATACCTAAGTGCAGAGCCAGGAGTGACCCAAAAAGGCAAAATAATAATAATAATCACTTGATCACTTGATCATTTGATATCCCATTATTTATCGATTTGCTCCAGTGGGCGCCAGTAATATTTCCATTTGACCCTATCACATGCCATTGTAGCCCAATGGCATCTGGTTGCTTCAGGAATACGAAGAGCCTCAAACCATTCATCCAGGGTCTTGACGAAGAAGTCTGACCATCTTGTAGGTGGGCGGCCACTTGATCTTTTGGCGTCCCATGGGATCCAGTCGGCAATGGCTCTAGTCCAGCGGTCATCTCCAAATTGCATTACATGTCCAGCCCATCTGATTTTCGATACCTTGGCAAATGAGACAGCATCCCTGACTCTGGAACAGCGACGGAGGTCGGAACTCCGGATTCCTTCTTTCACTTGAGTGAGGCATGATATTCCAAGCATAGCTCTTTTGATTCCTCTTTGGGAGACCCGAATAGCATTCTCATCCTGCTTTCGTAGGGCCCAGGTCTCTGAGGTGGATGTTAATGCAGGGAGAACAGTGGAGTTGAAGAGATGTGCCCGAGCCGGAGGTTCTTTGTCCTTTTAGCTATTTCTTCAATGCTCTTGAAGGCATTCCATGCCGCTCTCTTCCTCCTGCGCAGCTCAGGTTTTAGGTCGTTCATCATGTTGAGTTCTTGGCCTAGGTACACATAACTGCTGCATTCAGAGATGTTTGTTCCATTGAGAGTGAATGGGGCCTCTGGAACTAGTTCGTTTTTCATGAAGATAGTTTTGCTGAGATTCAGCTGTAGACCTATCTTTCCACATTCTTGGTCGAAGTCAGTCAGCATTTGTGCCGCTTGGCTAATGTTTGTTGTTATTAGAACGATGTCATCAGCGAAGCAGAGGTGGTTTAGTTGCCAACCTTCTATCTTCACTCCCATCCCTTCCCATTCTAATTGTCGCATGATGTTCTCGAGGGTGGCGCTGAAGAGTTTTGGTGAAATGGTATCAGCCTGCAGAACCCCTCTTAACAACAATAACAACAACAACAACAACAACAACAACAACAACAGATTAATCACAAAATGTGTGTCCAAGGAATTTTTTAAGGAAAAGGAAGGTCATCATGAGGCACATTTGTAAATTGGCGCCCTTCGGAGTACCTGAAGGGCGTACTCGAAGATATGAATGATAGAGTGCCTCTGGGAAGTGGCATTCTATCAGCCCATGTCTGGGGTTTGGCTTATAAATACTTTTTGGTGGTCACACTTCATGGTGCTGGGGTGGGGCCGCTGCGGCAGACACAGGGCTGGGCCTGAGGTCTATCGCGCACGCAGGTGCCTTCATCCTTTCAGCCATCTGTCTCCCCCCCCCCCCCCCCCCCCCCCGTAGGCTTTTTTAGTTCAAATTCACTGGTGTGCAATTGAAATTCAACTTACCAGGGAAAGAGAGATAGTACAAGCAGGCCGGGCACTTGCCTTACATGCTGCTGACCCAGGCTCCATCCCTGGAACCCCAGAGGACCTCCCCGAGCCCACCCAGGACTGATCCCTGAGCAGAAACAGGAGTAAGCCTTGAGCACCACCAGGAGTGACCAAAACACACAGAAAGAAATTCGATTTCCCATTTTCCCCAAAGGACAGATCACTACAATAAAGGCAAGGGGTGGGGCGGGGCAATAGCACAGCAGGGAGGGTGTTTGCCTTGCCTGTGGTCAGCCGGGTTCAATCCCCAACATCCCGTGAGGTCCCCCAGCACCGCCAGGAGTGATTCCTGGATGCAGAGTCAGGAGTAGCCCCTGAGCATTGTCGGGTGTCGGGGTGGGGGGGGTGGGGGTGAGTTGATGAAATGAGGAGACAAAGACAGAGCAACTGGCTGGAGCTCAGAGGGGCTGGAAGGAAACTGTGTCACCTAGGGAGCAGGGAGTGAGGGAAGAACTTCCTCAGGCTATGGAGCCCCGTGCACTCCTCAGGGGAGGCCCTGAAGAGAAGGAACCGTGCACACATGAAGGTAGGTGCCAGAGACACAGCCTGGAAGAAAGGGGGTCTGGTCAGAAGAGACAGCCCGAAACACCACAATAAATAAATAAATAAAATGAAAATAAAGGGGGTGGCAAGGCAACACTGGAGGGATCCTGGCCATGGCTTTTTTTTTTTTTGCTTTTTTGGGTCACACCCGATAGTGCTCAGGGGTTTCTCCTGGCTCTGCATTCAGGAATCACTCCTGGCGGTGCTTGGGGGACCATATGGGATGCTGGGGATAGAACCCGGGTCATTTGCATGCAAGGCAAATGCCCACCCACTGGACTATCGCTCTGGCCCTAGCCGTGGCTTTAATGGAAAAAACCTGAGTCTTCTCAGTACTGTCTGAGAACTGCTTTCTCCACTTCCCAGAACAAAAGGCAGATGCTCAACAGTGGCTGGGAGTGGGGAGGTACCAGGGGCACCCCTGTTTGGAATAAGTTCTGCTCATCCAATGAGTCCAGCTGAGGGGGCAGGGCCAGGCTCCCCCCCTGCTCCCGGGTCAGACCCCCCAGAGGCCGGAACACCTCATGCATCACAACCGCAGCCATTTTCAAGGTCTTGACTCCACAGCTCGACAGAGCCACACCTGACAGAATAGTCGAGTTCAAGCCCAGGTATGCAGGACCGTGATCGAATCCACCAGGTCCCCTGGAGCTGAAGCTGGGTGCCCTCCCCCAACTCAATGCCCTCCAGCAAGGCCTGGTGGGCCCACCCAGAACTGCGACTGGCTGGGGCAGTACATGGAGGTCTCAAAACCTAGTATATTCATCTAACTGGTATCCCATCACGTTTTCTAGAAACAAAGTGTGCGGGCACGAGGTGTGGTCTGGGGGACCACTTTGGTAATTTCCTACACAGTGGACGCAAATGGCACATGGAGATTTGAGGATCTCCATTGACTTTTGTCTAGCACCAGGTTCATCGACCGTATTTGGAGAATTAGCTCCAACAACCAATATAGGATGGATTGTTCAGTGTATAAATAGGAAAAATCTCAAATAGACGTTGAGATAAATGTGAAATAAGTGTTGTCAGTAGCTCTAGGGATGGTGTGTCTGGGATTGTCAGTACAAAACCACTGTGTTCTGGAAACCCAGAAAGTGAATCCAAGAACTGAAACTGGCCAGACTCCCACACATCTGCCTAGGGAAATAAAGACATGACCTTCTCATTACTGTTCCCTTATATGAGCTTTAAGGATCAACACAATTGATGCTGGCTAAGTGAGCAGGCGTCGGAGGGGAGATGGAGGGTGGGAGGGAAATGCGGGTCTCTGGTGGTGGTGGGGGCACACTGGTGGTGGGACTGGTGCTGAATGATGAATCTTTCCAGAAACTGTATTGTGAAAAAGTTTGTACTTTGTAAATCACGATGTTTAAAATAAACCATTAAAAAAAAAAAAAAGCAAATGAGTCCAGCTGGTCCTTGGATGTGACTGCAAGGGACCCTTAAAGGTGATCTCAGAGAATGCTGGTAATTCCTACATGTGTCCACGAGATGGCGCCAAACACCACAAGGTGATGTGAATGCAAACACCGCAAGGAAGATGTGCTGGTAATTCCTACATGTGGCCACGAGATGGCGCCAAACAAAATAAGTGTGTAAGTAATTCCTAAATGTGGCCATAAGATGGCACCGAACATGAGATAAACGTGCTGGTAGGATCTTTCACATCTGTACTCCATAATGATCATTGTAGTTGTAACAAGTAGCAGGGCTGCTACTTGCTCTCCCTGTGCCCAGCAGCTTGTGAGGGGCCCGGGAGGCATGGCGGGTTCTAGCCCTGGCCTGCCACCCCAGCAGAGCCTCACAACAAGCCAGACCACCCTCCCCTACTCCATGGGCCCCGCCATTTTCCACATCTGGCCTTCCCTCTTGTCACAACTCCACCCAGCAGACCAGACTATCACAGCCCGGCTCACTAGTGGCTGCACGCGGTTCATCAATAAATGCTTTATTTAGAGGTGACTACAACAGTATGCCACCCGCACGGCAAGCCTGGCAAGCTGCTCGTGTAGTATTTGATATGCCAAATACCAGTAACATTTATATTAGCTCATTCCCGTGACCTAATATAATGGTTTGAGGCTCTTTATGTTCCTGGAGCAAGCGGATGCCTTTGGGTTCTACTAGCATGAGACAGGACATATGGAGATATTACTGGTGCCCACTCTAGCAAATAGATGATTAGCGGGAAGATAGTGTGATAGATAGTTGTAACAAACTGGGGAGGTTGATGGAGAATGAGGAACTATAATGTCACACTAGAACTCACTACTGAATATACACATAGATAATTGCATCATAAACCGTAAGGCAAGTCACAAGATATAGGAGAAGAGAGAGAGAAATACAGAGACTGAAATAGAGATAGAAAGATGAGAGACTCAAACGCATGGGGAGAGCTGCCATCGGGCTCGCCCCTAGCTCAGCTGACCTTGAGGCTCCCAGGAGGCAAGATGGGTTTTGGGAGTGGGCCCATCTCCTCTGTAGGGCCTTGGAAGCAGCCGGATGAGACTTATTCACCATAATAGCCACCATCTTCATGGTCTGGGCCCCACAGCTCATCAGAACCCACTCAAGAGAGAATGCTGACCTCAAGAACAGCTCAGAGCAGCCGAGTTCGAGCCCAGAGAGGCGGCTCTTGGATGCGGAAGTCACTGGGCATTCCTGGAGATGGAGGTGGGGACCCCCTCCCTCTCTGACCTGTCCCAGAGACCTGGTGGCCCTGCCCACGAACTGCCTCAGGGCTCTCGGCCATGATGCAGAGACTGAGACGCATGGGGATAGCAGCCATCCGGCTCTCCTCTAGCTCAGCTGACCATGAGGCTCCCAGGAGGCAAGATGGGTTTGGGAGTGGGGCCCATCACCTCTGTAGGGCCTTGGAAGCTGCCGGATGAGACCCGCTCACCATTATAGCCGCCATTTTCGTGGTCCAGACCCGGTACATCAAACTAGTGGAACCAATCATGTTCTAGAATATATTACAATCTACAATATGTAAGAAAGGAAAGCAAGGAGAGAGAGAGAGCCTGCAATGGAGGCAGGCTGGGGGAAGGGGGAGGGAGGTGGGGACATTGGTGAGGGGAGATGGGCAGGGGTGGAGGGATGGGTGTTGGAATACTGTAGAACCAAAATTCAAACATGAACATCTTGCAATTGTATATCTAATGGTGGAATAATAAAATATTTTTAAAAATATAATTAAAAATAAATAATAACAATTTAAAAAACGTGCTGGTAATTTGAAATGCGGCCACAAAATGCCTCCAGCACAAGAAAATATGTGCAGATAGTTCCTAAATGAGGCCGAAACACAAGATAAATGTGCCAGTAGTTCCTAAATGTATCGAGATGTTGCCAAACACCACAAAAAGGATCAGGTAATAAATTCCTAAAGGCAGCCACGGGCATTTTGTCGAGCCTGGTGGCCCCGCCCAGGAGCTGCCCGCGGGCCAGCACCCAGAGGCTCACAAGCGGCTGGGGAGGCAGGAACTTCGGCTCGTGCCGGGCCTAGCTGACCATGGAACCCCGAGGAGGGCAGATGGGCTTTGGGAGTGGGCCCGTCGCCTCTGGGGGTCCCAGAAGCAGCCGGATGAGACTCGCCCATCACACTAGTCACCATTTTCACTGTCCGGATGTTGGGAAACTGCCTCACGACCAGTTGAACAGAGCAAAACCAGTTCGAGCCCAGGTAGGCAGCTCCAAGAGGCGGGAATCACTGGGAAGTCGTCAGATGGAGGCGTGGTCGCCCTTTCCCCCCCTCCATTTTGTCGAGCCTGGTGGCCCCGCCCAGGAGCTGCCCGCGGGCCAGCACCCAGAGGCTCACAAGCGGCTGGGGAGGCTGGAACTTGGCTCGCGCTGGGCCTAGCTGACCATGGAACCCCGAGGAGGGCAGATGGGCTTTGGGAGTGGGCCCGTCGCCTCTGGGGGTCCCGGAAGCAGCCGGATGAGACTCGCCCATCACACTAGCCACCATTTTCGCTGTCCGGACGCTGGGAAACTGCCTCACGACCAGTTGAACAGAGCAAAACCAGTTCGAGCCCAGCCACCATTTTCGCTGTCCGGACGCTGGGAAACTGCCTCACGACCAGATCAACAGAGCAAAACCAGAGCCCAGGTCGCGAGGCCGCAGCGGCCGCGCGGTCCACTAAAATAGTGAAACAGTAATGTCTTTTAATGCACTGCATTCCACGAAGAGCAGGAAAGTTTGGTGGGAAGGAGATATAAAGAGGAAAGAAATGACATTCAGAACCCGCCAAGTGGTTGAGGTGCGGGAGGGAGGAGGGAGGTGGGGACATCGGTGATGGGAGATGGGTTTGGGTGGAGGGTGCGTGTTGGAACACTGTAGAACCAAAACTCTACATGAGCATCTTTCAAATAAAAAAATGAAAAATAAATAAATAAAGGCAGCCACGGGTTGGCACCAAAAAAAAAATATATGCCAGTAGTTTCTTCATGTAGCCACAAGATGGTGCCAAACACAAGACACATACACTAGTAATTTCTAAATTCGGCCACAAGATGGCGACAAATACCACAAAAAGGGCTGGCATTAGTGACTGCGTTTTGGAACTACTGGCAGAGTATTTGGGGATGGGGTGCATGTGGCACATGTTCTTGCTTGGCGCCATCTCGTGGCCGCATTTAGGAATTACTAGCACTCTTGTGGTATTTGGCACCATATTGTGGCTGCATGTAGGAGCCACTGGTCACATTTGGGAACCATCGACACAGTTCTCTTGTGTTTAGCGCCATCTCATGGCCACATGTAGGAACTACAGGAACTTTTATGGTATTTGGCACCATCTCGTGGCCGCATTTAGGAATTACTAGTACTTTTTTGATGTTTGGTGCATTTAGGAATTAGCAACTAATAGTTTGTGATGTTTTTGGGCCACACATAGCACATATTTTCTTGTTTGGCGTCATATCGTGGTTACCACAAGAAAGAAAGAAAGAAAGAAAGAAAGAAAGAAAGAAAGAAAGAAAGAAAGAAAGAAAGAAAGAAAGAAAGAAAGAAAGAAAGAAAGAAAGAAAGAAAGAAAGAAAGAAAGAAAGAAAGAAAGAAAGAAAGAAAGAAAGAAAGAAAGAAAGAAAGAAAGAAAGAAAGAAAGAAAGAAAGAAAGAAAGAGAGAGAGAGAGAAAGGAAATGATGTGAAGCTAAACTATCACTATCACTATCTTCCCGTTCATCATCGATTTGCTCGAGCGGGCTCCAGTAACATCTCCATATGTCCTGTCTTATGCTAGTAGAGCCCAAGGACATCTGCTTACTCCAGGAACATAAAGAGCCTCAAACCATTATATTAGGTCATGGGAATGACCTAATATAATTCTTACTGGTATTTGGCATATCAAATACGACACGGGTAACTTGCCAGGCTTACCGTGGTAAAGCTAAACAGCACAAGAAAACTGCCAGTAATTCCACATGTGGCCACAAGATGACACCAAACACCCCAAAGAATGCATCTTGCCTGCTAAGGCGACTTTCTTCGGCTTTTCATTCCAGCCTCTGCAGGCATGAAGAACACGTGCTGGGAGGCAGAATACCAGCACCAAGCACACAAAGCCAGAAGTTCTGGGTCTCCACCTCACGCTCTTGCCAGGCTTAAAGCTGAGTTGGGTTCTATCCCCAGCACTCATGGGGGTCCTCTTAGACCTGCCCATGGTGATCTCTGAGCAGAGCCAGGAGTTAGTCCTGAGCACCTCTGGGTGTGGCCCTCAAACACCAGAGCCCAAAGAAGACCCCTCCCTGAAGAAACTTTCCAGAACACCCTTAGTGCAGTATAAACCCCCGTGCTTGCTTCTCTTCGGGCCCCATTTCTGTGCCTACAAAACTCACCCCCAACAATCATAGTTTGGTTTGTATTTGCTTCGTGGTTCTTGTCTGGAACTCAGCTGGGTGGGGTCCAGAGAGGTTGAGTAACTTACCAAAGGCCACACAGCTGGTAAAAAGGCATTAAACTGGGGTTTATGGACTCCACCATTGAGGTATTTATTCCCCGTGTTCAGCAGTTTAGTGCAGTTTAGAAGAGCATCTTCAGCACCTAATCCTGACTCATTCATTTCAGTTCTTAGACGTCGTTTCTCTTTGTCTACTGCATCCCCTCTGAACGCCCCCACCCAGCCTGGCTCACCTCAAAAAAAGCAGGGATTAGGTTTACAACTCTCTCACTTAGAAAAACCACTTTGATTTAAGGCAACAATGAGTCATGAGGCCTCTGAGTTGGTCTAAATTAACTGGTACCAAGCCCTGTCTCCTCCGCAGTGTTGAAAGCTTGGGCCTCTTATGCATGTCAGTGGATCAAGACCCAACAGGGCGTGGAAAACTGAGCCATTCACGGTGACGGGCAGAGGTGATGGACCGGCCACCAAACGTCAAGTTCACTAGGAGGGAAAAGACAACAACACACTTTTCTGGATTCCTGGGGCCAAGTTGAACACTTTCTTCCTTTCTTATTGTAAGCGTGGTATCACCCCTTAAAGGCCATTTCATTTGATTACTTGCTCTTTTGTCCTGAGGGTGGGCCCCTGAGGTACTCAAGGCTGACTCCTGGCCCTGTGCTTAGGGATCACCTGGCAAGGCTGGGGGACCCTCCGAGTGCCGGGAATGAAACCAGGCCATGTGTAAGGCAAGAGCCTCACACCCTGCACTATCTCTCCTACCCTATTTGCTTTTTAAAATATAAGTACAGCACATATATATGATGAGAGTCTATGACGGACAGTGTGTCAATTATTTCTCAGAATAACTGCCCCAGCCACCCCCTCCCCAGTGTGTCCATCTCCCGCCCCCAAATCTCCCCCCAACTCAGTTGATTGACTCCATCCTCCAGCTGTGCCACCTTAGGCCCTTGGCAGCCCCCTTGCCACGTCTCTGTCAGCCCCACCTAGGAGAGTCATTTTGTGTCCGTCTCCTTCCGACGGACATCACTGAGCGTGACGGTGCTGCTGCTGCGGCGTCTCACAGCTCCCCTGCTCACTTCTCTCTGCCAACGACCCCTGGTGCTGTCTGGGCTCTGGGGACCTCGTGGTTCTGGGAACGGAAACTGGAGCTCCCACATGCAGTGCGAGTGCTCAGGTCACTGTGCTCCATCTGCCTCGGCAGCACTTTAGATGTGAAAACATGCCCCTAAGCAGAAACTGTTTTCCCTCGTGGGGAGCCCCCTTGGTCAATGAGGAGCAGAAGGACGTAGTGAATGGAGCAAGAATCCCAACTGCACTCTCGACACACACAGACCCACAACGCTACAGTTGAGCTCTGGACACACACAGACCCACAATGCTACAGCTGAGCTCTCGACACACACAGACCCACAACGCTACAGCTGAGCTCTCGACATACACAGACTCACCCACAATGCTACAGCTCAGCCGCTCACCAGATGCCAGTGGCGTTGGGGTCCACACCATGGGCTGCTCCGACATAGAGATCAGGGTCATCTATTCCCTCCCGAAACTGAGCCTGGGGTCTTCCAAGCAAGGCTGTGATCAGCCCTTAGTATCTCCTGCAGCTCTTACTAAAAACTGATTTTTTTTCTTTCCATTGATACTTTATTTGGGTTTAAAACAAATTTGGGGGAAATTTGAACATGTTCTCAGACCTCAAAGAAGCAGGAAATAAGCAGAATATTTTGGATTTTTTCTAGCAATTTTATTTAAGTAGACTCCAGTGACACCCCCATGTCCGGCAAATAATGAAATGCCACACAATGAGCCTGTGCGGGATCGACTTTAAACTGTCTCTGGGTCTGTGACTTTTATTTATTTCCCTCTTTGTTGAGGGACAGGATTAGAATGCTGTAGATGACGGGTTCATACATTCATCATTCTGAGCCTTTTAATTTTATATTTATTTTAACCATTTTGTTTTGGGCACACCCAGCTGTGCTCAGGGCTTACTCCTGGCTCTCTGCTCAGGGATCCCTCCTGGTGGGGCTCAGGGAATGCTCTGGGGTGCTGGGGAACGAATCCAGGTTGGCCACGTGCAAGGCGAGTCCCGTAACTCCTGTCCTAGCTCTCCAGTCTGGTTTCTCTTGGTTCAATTCCTGCACTGCAGGGCGCCAAAACCCTGACAAATTGCTGAGTGACTCGCTCCTAGTTCCAAGAGAGAAAAAAATAGTTTGGTGTAAGGTGAGTTGATAAATGTCCGCATCAATATATGTATACACAAATGATACAATTCTGGGCAAGAGAGACAATCCTGATTCCACCTGCCCAGCTCTATACATGATCCCCAAACCACCAGGAGTTAACCCCTAAGCACAGCCAGGTGTGGCCCCAAACATAAAAATATACACACATAATTCAAATATATACATACATATATTTTTGGGGTCACACCCAGCAATGCTCAGGGGTTACTCCTGGCTCTGCACTCAGGAATTACTCCTGGTGGTGCTCTGGGGACCATATGGGATGCCGGAGATCGAACCTGGGTCGGCCACGTGCAAGGCAAACGCCCTACCCGCTGGGCTATCGCTCCGGCCCTGTACATATATCCTATAAACTGCTGTATAGATACTTTGCTTTCAGGCCACACCTGATGCCCTTCAGGGCTTACTCCTGGCTCTAAGTTCAGGGACCATATATGGTGCCGGGTTCAGACCCAGGGAGCAGGTACAAGGCAAGCGCTTCTCTGCTGGATTATCTTGCCAGCCTCCGGGCACACTTTCGTAGGTGCATATGTGTATATTATTTCTAGGTGAATATATATCTTCCAGGTATAACAGATCTCATCTGTCCGTGTCTGTGATATCACTACAGACGCGTGTGTGTAGCATATGTACACGTGTCCCTGTGTTTCACATATATTTGCTTTCTATGTAAACACACTTGTTTTTTGCAGATTTGTGCACATACACAATCTACATTGTATAGCTATGTAATACAGTGTAAAATACATAGGCTCTGTCTTAGCATGTATATATGTAAACTGTGTATAAATGTTCACGTGTGAACACAGATGTTTGTGATACATTTTGTCTTTACATATCTGTGTGTATTTATGTCTGTGTATATTTCTGTGTGTCTCTGTACTTTGTGTGTACCCATATATTTATGTATGTGCCTCTGTGTGTATATTTCTGTGTCTATATTGTGTGCTTGTGTGTGCCCATATGTTTGTCTCTGTGTGCGTGTGTCTGTACCAGGAAAAGAGAAGCTGATGCTGGGAGCTGTGATTGAAATGGAAAAAGCTCCTAGTTTTCTGACACCAGTTTGTGAAGACTTAATCTGAGGCTCAGGATAAGTAGTTCAGCTTGAGTTAAAAATAAGCTTCAGGAGAACTCAGGGGCGACCTGTCACCCTCTGCCAAGGAGGTTAATTGCTCCTGATCTTCCCGAGTTAACTCTCCTCTGAGCCAGTGTGCACACTCACAGCCAACTGAGTCATCACAACACCCCAGGGCTCCGGGCCGATGGGGACGCCTCTCCTCCCGGGTGACCTCTGAAAATATGCTTTTAATCCTGGGTGGAGAGAGCAGAAGAGTCGCCATCAGCGTCCGGGGGGCCTGGGCGCGTGCTGCAAAAACTGGCCCAAGGACACAGCCGATAAAGGCTATTTCCGCTGGCCTCAGCTGCAGCCCTCCAGTGCCGGGAAAGTGAGTCAGTCAATACCCGCCATGCCCTGGTTAGACCGTGATCCACAGGATCCACAGAGCACTTGCCTGCTCTTAGGTGTCACCACATACTCCCTGGGCACCTCTGCTGGCTACTATAAGGCAGGCAGTGGCTGGGCTCTGGGAAAGAGACAAAGACAAAAGCCCCGATTGTGGGCCTGATAAGGCAGCGAGGCACTGGCCTTGCATGGGCTGACCCCGACTGGATCCCCAGCACACCGGGCGGGGGAGGCTTGCCAGGAGTCACTCCTGAGAACAGAGCCAGGAATAGCTCCTGAGCACGGCTGGGGATGGCTCCAAAAGAGAACAAAAATAAATGCTAGTTAAAACTCAGATTTGGAGTAACTGACGCCTCCATTTGGTGGGGTGGTGCGAGAGCAGAGCCTGAGCTCGTAGCAGGGAACAGGGACTGGGTTAACCAGCATGGCTTCAGCTCACACCCGCCGTGCCCAGCTCACACCAACAGGGACTGGGTTAACCAGCACGGCTTCAGCTCACACCCGCCGTGCCCAGCTCACACCAACAGGGACTGGGTTAAGCCACACGGCTTCAGCTCACACCCGCCGTGCCCAGCTCACACCAACAGAGACTGGGTTAACCAGCACGGCTTCAGCTCACACCCGCAGTGCCCCAGCTCACACCTACCATTTCTCCCCCTCAAGAGAGTCACGACCCCCCTTCACTTTCCAAAGTATTGGAGTAGGAGTTGGATTTTATTGTTTTATTTTTGTTTGGTGAAGCCCAGAGGTGCTCAGGGCTTACCCAGGCTCTTTGCTCAGGCTCACTCCTGGGAGAACTCAGGAAACCCTGTGTGGTGCCAGGGACCAAACCCGGGTTTGCCACGTGAGAAGCGAGTGTCCGACCCGCTGTACTATCTCTCAGCTCTCGGGATTTGAATTTTACAGGGTTCCCTTGAAGCTAAGCCAAGGAGAAGACGGGCTTGACCACACAGGCACAAACATATATTTCGGAAGGGGGCACTAATCCTCAGGAAATCTCAGGGCAAAGGGCTGAGGAGACCCCTCCTACCACGACTGAAAGTAAAGGGGCTGGCGCGACAGCACTGCAGGGAGGGCTTTTGCTTTGCATGTGCAGACCGGGTTCGATCCCCGGCATCCCATATGGTCCCCTAAGCACTGCCAGGAATAATTCCTGAGTGCAGAGCCAGGAGGAACCCCTGAGCATTCCTGGAGTGTGATTCTAAAATAGACAGGAGAGGAGAGCGAGAGAGAGAGAGAGAGAGAGAGAGAGAGAGAGAGAGAGAGAGAGAGAATAGGGCTGGAGCAATAGTCCAGTGCATGCAACAGACCTCAGTTGGATCCGCATCCCATATGGTCCCTCGAGCACCGCCAGGAGTAATTCCTGAGTGCAGAGCCAGGAGGAACCCCCTGAGCATCGCTGGGTGTGAGCCAAAAAAGCAAAAACAATAATAATAATTAAATAAAAACAGAAGCCCACCGCTATCCCGCCACCACCAGCTCCATGGCCCTCAGATTCTTACTTCAAGAGAGCCTTTGTGCCTTGACCTCGGCTGGATGGCTCAGACACTCACCAGTCCACCTGACAGCGTCTGAGCCAACATTTGCCTTTTCTCCGGAGATGAGTCTCGAGTCCCCCATTTACCTTCTAAGTGGGGGAGTCGAAATCAGTCCCAACCCGAACACTGCCAGGCGGAGGCAATGGTACAGCGCCACCTTCTGGCTCACTTTAGGGCAGCAGTCAGGAGACAGCCGCAAGCTTCCGGGCACAGACACTCTTCTCCACACCTTTCATGTAGACAATAACCACCATGAGCACGGAAATGACATAGCCTAGCGGAAGCTAGGGCCGCCCATCCCGCGGTGCTCAGGGCTGACTCCCGGCCCTGCACTCAGGGATCACTCCTGGCGGGCTCGGGGGCCCTATGGGGTGCTGGGGACAGAGCCAGGGTCGGCCGCGTGCAAGGCCAGTGCCGGACAGATGAGCTCTCCGGTGTCACGCTCCTTGTTAAATCTTGCTCATTTCGGACTTTGGGTGTAAAAGCAGGACCAATGAGGGAATTCGGCCTTGGCACGTCTGTGGTTCTGGGATCCTCTCAGTGGACAAGACGCAACACCTCAGTCTTGGCTGCGCCAAGCTTGAAGGAGGTGACAGAGCCGAGCCTCAGGACCCTCAGCCCCTTCGCACTCTCTCCTCCGTGAGGTGATGATTCCACGGCTCGTTGTTCCTGATTCCTTCTTGTGTTGTGCGTGTTTTTTTAAAGCAAGGATTGGCCTCAGCTGTCATATTAAATATGGAAAACATCTGTGCTTGAGTTTTTAGCACAAATCCCCACATCTGGAAAATATTGGTCAAGAGTCTAATTAAGTATGTCAATAACAAATTGTTCGCACAGGAAGTATTTAAGACGAGCAGATAATTGGGATTTAGTGCCCTTGGCCCCCTGTCTTGGCCTTCTTGTAGACTTTCCTCTCAGGACTGGGGGGTGCCGTCCCCCTCACCCCACCCCCACCTCCTGCTGGGCCCCAGCGGGCAGCCTCATTCCCAGTGGGGTCTTTGAAAGCCACACCCCACCCCCTCTTTTCTAGACCATTTCCTGTCGGGGGCCCAAATGCTTTTTGAAGAGCCAGAAGAGTATTTTGTTTCTTATTCTGGGACGTCTGTGGCCCCCACTTCCTTCCTGTCCTCAGGGTACCTGGAGTACCGCTCCACACCCTCGGGATGGTCCCAACTTCTGAGATATTTCCAGGGCTTTCTGCGTTATTCTTCCTCCCTGTCTGGGAGGAAACTTGTTAGGAATAAAAGGTGTGGAGAAGAACTTCATGTGCCTGGAAGGCTCTGGGAACCGGCCGCCCTCCTGGCCACCCTCCTTCCTTCTGGCCTCCTTCCTCCTAGCACCCTCCTCCCGATCCCACCCTTCTCTCAGCTCCCACAGATGGGCTGGTCCAGGATGGCACCCCCTTCAGGGCAGGCCCCCCCCCCCCGGGCAGGAGAAACACCTCGAAACACAGCAAGCTCTCGCCTCGGCTTCATCAAGCAGATATGGCCAAAGCTGATGGTAAAGGAGGCTGGAGCCGCCAACTTGAGAAAATCCTCGTGGTCCCTCCTGATCTTCACTCCACAGTGCGGGCTTGCAGCCATCTCAGAAGCAGCCTCCGGCCACTTGCTCCCGGCCCCTGACCACTGCTAAGTCCTTTGCCATTCTCCCCCATGCCTGGATGCTGATGGACACTCCAGCACCACACTAATAGTAGTAGTTATAGGGGGGCGGAACCATAGCACGGCAGGGAGGGTGTTTGCCTTGCACGCGCCAACCTGGGTTCAATCTCCAGCATCCCATATGGTCCCAGCACCACCAGGAGTAATTCCTGAGTGCAGAGCCAGGAGTAACCCCTGAGCATCGCTGGGTATGACCCAAAAAAAGCAAAATAAAATAAAATAAAATAATAGTAGTAATAATAATAGTAACCATACCCTCCAATGAGTCAGCTTACTGGAGAAGCAAGAGGGAAGGATTTTTCAAGCTGGTTATGAGAGATGAACACTGGACACCCCATCGCTCCTGTCCTACCGCCCAGCCTGCCCTTACCTTAGTGTGCCCTGAGTGTACAGAGGAAGGTGACAGGAATAAAAAATAGAATTGCGTGCATCAAACACGCATACATAAACGTGCCTGCAGACTTGACATCCTGTTATTCGATCGATTTGCTCTAGTGGGCGCCAGTAACGTTTCCATTTGACCCTATCACGTGCCAGTGTAGCCCAATGGCATCTGGTTGCTTCAGAAATATGAAGAACCTCAAATCGTTAGTTCAAGGTCTGTTTTTTTTCTTTTTGGGTCACACCTGGGAATGCTCAGGGGTTACTCCCTGGCTTTGCACTCAGGAATTACTCCTGGTGGTGCTCAGGGATGCCGGGATTGAACCCGGGTCGGCCGCGTGCAAGGCAAACGCCCTACCCGCTGTGCTATTGCTCCAGCCCCATTATTCAGGGTCTTGATGAAGAAGTCTGACCATCTTGTAGGTGGGCGGCCACGTGATCTTTTGACATCCCGTGGGATCCAGTCAGTAATGGCTCTAGTCCAGCGGTCATCTCCAAATTGCATTACCTGTCCAGCCCATCTGATTTTCGATGCCTTGGCAAACGAGACGGCGTCCCTGATTCTGGATCATTGACAGAGGTCACAACTCCGGATTCCTTCTCTCACTTGAGTGAGGCATGATATTCCAAGCATAGTTCTTTCTATTCTTCTTTGGGAGACCCAAATAGCATTCTCATCCTGCTTTCATAGGGCCCAGGACTCTGAGGCGTATGTTAATGCAGGGAGAACGGTGGAGTCGAAGAGATGTGCCTGGAGCCGGAGTTTCTTTGTCCTTTTTAGCTATTTCTTCGATGCTCTTGAAGGCATTCCATGCCGCTCTCTTTCCTGCGCAGCTCAGGTTTTAGGTCGTTCATCATGTTGAGTTCTCGACCTAGGTACACATAACTGCTGCATTCAGAGATGTTTGTTCCATTGAGAGTGAATGGGGCCTCTGGAACTAGCTCATTTTTCATGAACATTGTTTTGTTGAGATTCAGCTGTAGACCTATCTTTCCACATTCTCGATCGAAGTCAGCCAGCATTTGTGTTGCTTGGTTAATATTTGGTGTTATTAGAATAATGTCATCAGCGAAGCGGAGGTGGTGTAGTTGCCGACCATCTATCTTCACTCCCATTCCTTCCCATTCTAATTGTCGAATGACATTCTCAAGGGTGGCACAGAAGAGTTTCAGTGAAATGGTGATACCATTTCACAAACCTCTCTTTTGACATCAATGATCACTTCCTTGTAGAATGGTGAGATCCTGGTGGTGAATCTGTAATACAGCTCACGAAGGATCTTGATGTATTGGGTTTGAACTCCCTGTTTGGCAAGGGCTTCGATGACCGCTTTGGTCTCAACAGAATCAAAGGCTTTCTTTAAATCAATGAACGTGAGACAGAGCGGCATCTTGAATTCTCTACAAACCTCACTGAGCTTGGTTACTGTGTGGATATGGTCAATTGTGCTGAACCCTTTTTGGAAGCTAGCTTGCTCGCATGGTTGTCCTTCATCTAATGTTCTGCCAATCCTGTTCAGGATGACTCGAGTGAACAGCTTGTAGATGACAGACAAAAGGCAGATGGGGCGATAGTTGCCAATGTCGTGGATATCTCCCTTCTTGAACAGTAGAACTGTCCTGCTGGTTTTCCATTGGGAGAGCACCTTATATTCAGACAGGTAGCATGTGAAGAGCCAAGCCAGTGTATTAATGAGTACTGACGGCAGATTCTTCAGGTGTTCGGGTCTGACTTTGTCTGGGTCTTTACCAATGAAATGGCATGTCGGATTTCAGATGGGGAGAATGTTGGGAATGACATATCCATCCTGCGGAATTTGGTATTTGGGCAGGTGGACGTGGCTATCAAAGAGATCCGAGTAGAAGTCATAGATAATCTTCTCCATTGCCCTTCTGGAAGATGTGATAGATCCATCAGGACGTTGGAGGGCAGTCATCTTGGTCTTATAGTTGGCGAAGGACAGGCAGGCATTGCGAATGCTTTGCCCGGCTGCTGCATCTTCCAGTATTTCTGCTCTTCTCTCTTTGAGGTCTTCCTTTATCGCTTCTCTGCACCGCTTTGCAAGCTTGGACGTTAGCATTTGATTGCCTGAGGCTCGCGCCTTGCCACGTTGGCAAATGAGCTCGAGAGTTTTTTGAAGATAGGTGTCCTTTTTGTGTCTTTCTCTCTCTTGGCGGCATTCTTCACACAATCATGGAGGTGCTAACCAGTCGGTTGTAATCTTCATCAATGTTGTCAATGATGACATCTTCCCATGTTGCCGCAATGGTGCCAAGGAGTTCCCAGTTGGTGGTCATTCTGGGATTTCTCTTCTTAAACTTTGCAGCTTTTTCTCCCCGTTGCATGAAGTAGAATTTTGCACAAAGGAGATGGTGGCCCGATCCTATTTGGAATTTTGGGACAACAGCGACATCGGTCAGGCAAAACCATCGATTGATTAAGATGTGGTCAATTTCATTGTGGAACTGTCCACCAGAAAATTCCCATGTCCATTTAGATTTAGCCTTCTGGAACTGTGAGTTCCCATGAATGGTCTTGGTGGACATGATAAACTCAGATAGTCTCTCACCCTGTTCATTCCATTCTAGGCCATGGGTCCCGATGTGGAGTTCTTTGGTCGATCTTCTCGGTCCTATCTTGGCATTAAAATCACCAACTATTATCTTGTAGAAGGTGTGATCTTCTTTATAGAACTCCTACAGTTTGCAGCCTGCAGATGCGAATAAGAAATATAAATCTGGGGGCGGGAGCGATAGCCCAGCGGGTAAGGTGTTTGCCTTGCACACGGCCAGCCTGTGCCGGCCTGGGTTCGATCCCGGGCATCCCATATGCTCCCCAAGCACCGCCAGGAGTAATTCCTGAGTGCAGAGCCAGGAGTAACCCCTGAGCATTGCCGGGTGTGACCCAAAAAGCAATATATATATATATATATATATATATATATATATATATATATATATATATATATTCTGTTTTTCAGTTTGGGGACCACACTAGGCAGTGCTCAGGGGCCTTGTGGGGCCGAGAGCCCGACCTGGCCCAGCATCCAGAGCATGGTCCCTGGCTAAGCGCCTGCTCCCTGGCTGCTTTCTCTGATTCCCACTGGCATGTAGGGCAAAAGCCCCGCACGCAGAGCTTGGAGAGGAGGAGCAGAAGGGACAGAGGAGGGGGAGACGCAGAAGGGACATCCTTTAAGGAACTGACACGGAGCTTTGGTACGTGTGTGTACGTTGTATGTGCATTTTTTTTTCAAAGAAATTATCTGTTAGAGGTGAACGATCAACATAAACCAAAGCATGTACCCAACGCTCCAAACGTAAGATGCACGGGAATACCGCGGAGTGTTTGAGCAAAGCCCCCAAAGCGCTGTGCTGGGTCCTGACCGAATTCCGCTCACTGCCACCGGCAGGTCCCATGTCTCTGCTCTCCGCCTCGCAGGTGCCGTCCAGGCGGCTGGACCCGGCGAGAGAACGCGCCGGCAGGCTCCGCGCTCTTCCGCAGCGCCCATAGTGCCCTCTTGTGGCCAGTTCACGCAGCAACAGCCGCTCCGCTGTTGCATGCGACGGTGGAATTTGGGCTTAGCCCCGAGGGCAGTGGGCACCTGGGCATTCTCGTGAAGGGAGCAGTAGAAGACCAAGTATTCAGCTGAGGCTCTCCCATAGGTGCTGATTCCTCATAACTCAAGCAGGTTCTATATACTGTCTCTAGTCCCTCTGTCCATCCACCCATCCTCCTCTCCACTCATCCATTCACCTGCCCATTCATCCCTCCACCCACCTCTCCACCAGCCTACCCACCCCATCTCTCCACTCATCCATCCATCCACGAATTCATCTACCGGCCTCTCCACCCATCTGCCCACCCACCACAGGAGAGAGCTTGTCCATCCAGCTCTCCTCTTAGCAACAGAGACCTATGTTGCAGCTACAAAGTTCCAAGAATTATATTAGATAGTTGATACTAGTTTTTTTTTTTTTTTTTTGCTTTTTGGGTCACACCCGGCAATGCTCAGGGGTTTCTCCTGGCTCTGCACTCAGGAATTACTCCTGGCGGTGCTCGAGGGACCATATGGGATGCCGGGATCGAACCCAGGCCGGCATGGGCCGGCTGCGTGTAAGGCAAATGCCCTACCGCTGGGCTATCTCTCCGGCCCCAGTTGATACTAGTTTTAAAAAAAAGTCTTGGGCTGAGATGTAGTTTGTGGTGTTGAAGTTCTAACATAGCAGGGTAGGAGAGACAGAATTGGCCTGAAATCTCACTAGCTGCAGAACCCTGGCTCTTAATGCTTGAGGTTCTATGGACCCCAAAGGGGGTCATGGACGTTTTGAGTTTTATCACATTTTGACCTTGGCCTAGAGCATTTTGACTTGCCAATGAAGAATCTGCAACGAGCAAGCAATATCCTTCATGAAGAATGGAAGATGGACTGAAGGGTCGCCACCAGAAGTGGGCCACAATCACCAGGCCCAATGGGGGCCCCAGAGACAATGGGGTGAGTCACAGGCAGGTATGAAGGCAAGCTTGGTGAAAACAGACTTGTGCTTGTCAGATTCAAGACAAAACCAAGACCTTAGTTGGGCCAACTGGGCGAGAATCAAGACAAGAAATGATATTTGGGGCCGGAGCAATAGCACAGCGGGTAGGGCGCTTTGCCTCTGCCAGCCTGGGTTCGATCCCCGGCATCCCATATGGTCTCCCGAGCACCGCCAGAAATAATTCCTGAGTGCAGAGCCAGGAGAAACCCCCTGAGCATTGCCGGGTGTGACCCCCAAAAAAAAAAAAGCAAAAAATACAAAAAAACCAGCAAGGCAGTCAGGGTCCAGGGCTGTGTACCAGGTTCCCACAGTTCACCCAGTCTGGATTTCAAGCCCCTCTAACAGTACAGACCCTGATAAGTCTAGAAGGAGGGTGGGCAAGACAGCGGCAGGGCAGGCAGAGGCGGAGGGTTGTTTTTGTTTTTTGAAGGGGGCGGGGTGTTGAGCCTTATATTATTATAATTTTATTTTTTGCCAAGTTACATTATTTGGTCGAAATGGGCCGTGAAATGCCTGCTAATTGCTACAAGATTGAGCAGGGCGAGAATGGCCTGGCTGGGGAAGCCGAGGTGCCTTCTGGGACTTCCATGTGGGGTACAGAGCCAGACGATCCAGAGACATAATGGTTCTGCTTCTCTGAGCCCCAAATTACCAGGATGGTTTTTTTTTTCTTGATCCGCAGGGAAAGGAGAATGAGGCTCTTCAAAACTGGGCAATTATGCCATATTTCTTTCATTGTTGTCGAGAAAGCTAAACCCCAATTATCCCCAGTCTTTCGGAGGGTTTTCAAAAGGGACCTCGTGACACGGTTGAGCTCATCGTCCCGGGGCTCCAGGGAGCGGCGTATTTGCCGTCCTAATCCCGCTGAGCTCGTCCTGCCCAACCGACAAGTCCTCACAGCGCCGTCCCCGCGCGCTCTGCCCTGAACTGAGCGCGGCTCCCCGAGCCAATCATGGGCCCTGGGGTCCCAGGAATCCAGGTCTGGGAGGTGCCTGATGTCATGGGAGCACCCCGCACACATCCTCGGATCTGGGAGAAGCACCCAAAACTCCATAGAGAGAGCACAGCGGGGAGGGAGCTTGGCTTGGGAGCAGCCGCCTGGATTCCAACCCCAGGGGCCTAGTAAGGTCCCCAAGTCCCTCCAGGAGTGATCCCTGAGCACGGAGAGAGAAGGAACCTCTGAGAACCACCAGGCGTGAGCACCCCCTGGCCAAAAAAAAAAAAAATGGAGTGAAACCCCAGGAGGGAGGAAGTGGGTGCGGTTTCTGTTTGTTTCAGTTTAAAGAAGGCGATAGGGGCCCATCAATAGCGCAGCTGGGGTCCGGGGGGGATAGCACAGCGGGTAAGGCGCTTGCCTTGCTCGCGGCCCACCCAGGTTCCATCCCCGGCATCCCATATGGTCCCCAGCAACGCCAGGAGTAATTCCTGAGTGCAGAGCCAGGAGTTACCCCTGAGCATCGCTGGGTGGACTCAAAAAAGAAAAAGAAAAAGGCGGATTTCCAGTACTGAGTGATTTTTCCCCTGGAAGGGGGACATTGGGTTAAGTTTGGGCATCTCTGGCCCAGACTGCCGCCCATCCTCGGGTCATTTATCTGTCAGAGTCTCTGTGCCAAGTTGCTGGGGGGGGGGACTGCTGTTATTCGCCCTGATAATTTTGGCTATTAAGTTTTCATCGCTCAGATTAAAGTGTGTGTTTCTCAAACACTGTTGCTTTGGAGGCCACCAGTGTATCCATTAGGATTCATACATGGAACAGAAAAAACAAACAGGCTCAGGGCTTAGAGAAAGAAGGGAGGGAGGGCCAGAGCGATAGTCCAGTGGGTAGGGTGTTTGCCTTGCACGCGGCCCGCCCATGCTGGCCTGGGTTCTATCCCCAGCATCCTATATGGTCCCCACCCCCCCCCCCAGCACCGCCAGGAGCAATTCCTGAGTGCAGAGCCAGGAGAAACCCCTGAGCATTGCCAGGTGTGACCCCAAAAAAAAAAAAGAAAAGAAAAAAAAAGAAAAGAAAAAAAAGAAAGGAGGGAAGGCAGACCGTATGCTGACTATGGGGTTATTTTTCTAGGCTGCTCTAAGGAATTGATCCCGTAGATAATTAACAGAATTTCCTCGAGGACAGCCAGATGACCGAAAGGCCTGTGGAGAAGTGTTCACCAGCCCTGCCGGTGACCAGAGCAATAGTACAGTAGGGGAGGCTGTTTGCGGTGCATGTGGCTGACCCTAAGAAACAAACAGGCTCAGGGCTTAGAGAAAGAAGGGAGGGAGGGAGGGAGCGATAGTTTAGCCTGTTTGTTTTTTAGGGTCAAATGGAAATGTTACTGGCGCCCGCTCGAGCAAATCGATGAATAACGGGATTCAAGTGATCAAGTGATCAAGTGACTGACCCAGGTTTGATCCCCGGCATCCCGTATGGTTCCTTGAGCACTGCCAGGAGTAATTCCTGAGTATCAGAGTCAGGAGTAACCCCTGAGCAACACTGGGTTTGATCCGAAAACACAAAACAAAGCAAAAAAATAAGACAACCAATGCAGGCAGCGTGTGGGAAAAAAGAGCCTCATTCACCACTGCTGGGAAGGTGTCTGGGCCAGTCTGTGAGAAAGACAGTGGAAACTTTAAAAATTTTTTTTTTTCCTTTTTTTCCTTTTTGGTCACACCCAGTGATGCTCAGGGTGGATGCCTGCACTCAGGAATTACTCCTGGTGGTGCTCAGGGGACCATATGGGATGCCGGGGATCGAACCCAGGTTGGCCGCGTGCAAGGCAAACACCCTACCTGCTGTGCTATCACTCTGGCCCCGACAGTGGAAACTTTTTTTTTTTTTGCTTTTTTGGGTCACACCTGGCGATGCTCAGGGGTTACTCCTGGCTCTGCACTTAGGAATTACTCCTGGCGGTGCTCAGGGGGACCATAT
>JAJIBD010014771.1:0-31764 GCA_021461705.1 Cryptotis parvus | reverse complement strand
ATTTCCATTGTGTGTATGTGGTCAGAGCCTTGGAAAGAAACAAGCTGAAATAGAAAAGGCATTGGGGAATACATGGTTGGAACAGAACAATAAGGGAGTGTTACCACAGGTTCACATCTCATCTACTATCTCATCATTATCCATTCATCCCATCCATTATTCATCCATCCTATCCATTTTCCATCCATCCTAGCCATTATCCATACATTCATCCATCTATTATCCATTCATTCATACCATCCATTATCCATCCATCCATTATCCATCCACCCATCCCATGTATTATCCATCCATTATCCCATAAATTATCCATCCATCCTATCCATTATCCATTATTGCCTATCACAATATCACAATATTGTGATATTGCCTATCACAGCCCCGCTCATTGAGATCTACCCTGTAGCAGTCTTTTTTAAATCCGGCCCAGGTATGCTGATCTAGAGACTCACAGACATGAGGCAGAGCTGCTACTGGCTCTCCCTGTGCCCAGCCACTCACGAGGTGCCTAGGAGAGATGGCGGATTCTAGCCCTGGCCCTCCACCCCAGCAGAGCCTCACAACAAACCAGGTGACCCCCCCACTCCATGAGGGCCTCCATTTTCCACATCCGTACTTCCCCTTCATCAGAACTCCACATAGCAGACCAGCCTATCACAGCCTGGCTCACGCGGCTGCTTGCGGCTGTGCTGTTCATCAATAAATGCTGGATTTAGAGATGACTACAAGAGTATGCTACTCGCACGCGCAGAACCTGGCAAGCTACCTGTGTCGTATTTGATATGCCAAATACCAGTAACTATTATAGACCTCAGTACTATTACCTGATGGAATGGTTTGAGGCTCTTTATGTTCCTGGAGCAAGCAGGTGCCCTTGGGCTCTACTTGCATGAGACAGGACATATGGAAATGTTACTAGTGCCCGCTCGAGCAAATCGATGATGAACGGGAAGACAGTGATACAGTTATTGTCCATCCACCCATCCCATCAATTATCCATCCACCCCATCCATTATCCTTCTGCCTATCCCATCCATTACCCATCTAGTCCATCTATTATCCATCCATCTACCCACCTCATCCATTATCAACCATCCTATCCATTATCATTCATCCTATCTATTATCCATCCATCCATACCATCTATTATCCATCCATCCACCCACTTCATCCATTATCATCCATTCTATCCATTATCATTCATCCTACCTATCATCCATCCATCCCAACTATTATGCATCCATCAGTTCCATATATTATCCAACCATCAGTCCCATATATTATCCATCTATCAGTCCCATCTATTATCCATCCATCCCATCTATTATCCCACCCATCAGTCCATCCATCCGATCCATTATTAATCCATCCCATCATTATCTATCCACCCATCCATCCCATCTATCCCATCTATCAATCCTTGTACTTACCCCATCCTCCATCCATCTACACCATCTTTTCATTCCACCTATCCATGCATCCATCTATTCCACCATCCATCCTATCCACCCATTTACTCATCCATCCATCTCAGCCCCCATCCATCCATCCACTTTCTATCCATCCATCTCATCCCTATCCATCCATCACATCAATTGATCTATCCATCCATCCATCTATCCCATCCGCACCTAAGTGTTTTTCATCTGTTAGAGATGTGAGAGGAGTAAAATATAATAGTACAGGTGACCAAGCCCTTTATTTTAAAAAGTTAAAATTATTTGAAAACTATGATGATAAAACCTACTGTTCATATTAAACATAAACTTGAACCAGTTGGAGAAAGGGCTGATGAACCAGAAGACAGACCCGAGTGTGCTGAGGCAGGTGTTTGAGATAACAGGTGAGATGTGGAAGGAGGAGTGGTCTGAGGATAGAAGACAGGTCCCTGACAGGTGTATTCTGGTGCCCAGGGACACCCGAAGGAGCCAGACCGAAGGGCAGTTGTGGAGAAGTCTGTAGCCTATGACAAAGGAGGGTGACGCTGTAGAATTCCACGGGAAAAGTGGCCATTGTCAGCTGACTGAGGTGAAAGATTCTGTGACAGGACCAGGACAGACTGTATGGGGGCTAGGGGAGGGAGGACCTTCCTGAGAGATTCTGTGATAGGACCAGGGTGGGCTGTGTGGGGGCTGAGGGAGGGAAGGACCTTCTGAGAGATTCTGTGACAGGACCAGGGCGGGCTATGTGGGGGATAGGGGAGGGGAGGACCTTCTGAGAGATTCTTTGACAAGACCAGGATAGGCTGTGTGGGGGCTAGGGGAGGGGAGGACCCTCTGAGAGATTCTGTGACAGGACCAGGATAGGCTGTGTGGGGGGGCTAGGGAGGGAGGACCTTCTCCAAGGCTGCTGCTCAGGACTGTGGCATCAGCAAATAGCCTGTGCTATAGCCATGTCCCATGAGCTCCTGCCCAGCCCTACCATAGCCCTGGCTGGGAGCAGGAGGCAAGGCCCCTGCACGTGAGCAGCAAAAGGTCTGATGTGTTAGTGGACACTGCACAAAATGGACTATTGGCATCTGACTGAGGCTTAGTGAAGGAGCACATGCTTCATGTGTGCAGGCCTGGGTTCGGCCTCTGCACAAACGTGAACACGCGTGTATACACGGAGGGAAAGGAGAACTGTTACTGTGATGTTTCTATTTAAAAGCTGAACATTAGCAACCATGTCATTCAATAGACAGAACAACCCCTGTCAAGTAGGATAGCAGAAATTGGGGGCTGGGAGGTAGCTCAGCTGTTGGGAGAGTCCCATATTCAAGCCTGACTCTCCATGGCCCTGGCAGTGCTGGGTATGGTCCTGGAGGCCCCCTGGAGCACCACTGGGTGGCATTGGTGGTCCCAGATCAATGGGTTGAGCTGCTCTGGTGCCTAGGGTTCACATGGAAATCCCCCACCCCCACCCCAAGTGGCTGTGCAAACATCATGGGAGCAGCTCTGGGCCTCCTGAGCCCTGCTTGGGCCCCACCCCCAAATCAAGAAACCCAGAAGGTGACAGGGAGAAGGGTGGGGCTGCTGCTCTGGGGACCTTGGGACAAGTGATGGGCAGGTCGGGGACAGGCTTTGCAGCTCTGGGGCCAGGGGGTCTGACCAACCTTCCTGGGGGCGCCTGGGTCTGCTGTCCCTCAGGAGGAGTGCTCTTTTGGGCCAGAGCTCAGCCACGAGGGCACCTGTGCAGCTCCCCGGTGCCCAGCGGCAGCTGCCGCATCGCCCGACCCATACCCTCTGTGGCAGTAACTCCCACCCTCCCATGCCATCATCCCCACATCCACTTTGCTGCATTCCTGAGCTTGACAAACTGCTTGGTTACTTGCCACACTCTTGCAGAACTCAGATATCAAGAGTCATTCCTGAAGGCTTCTCTGTTCAGGGCGAGCTGTACAGGGCCAGAGGGGAGCTGGCTGGCAGGGGAGAGAGACAGGCATGCAGCAGCGAGCGTCCATGTGGCGGGGCTCTGAGTGAAGGTTGAATTCTTTGCATCATCTTCACTGATTCACAGGTCAGGCTCTTTCGGATGCAACCACCTGCTTTGCAATAATCAGCTCAGAACCCCCAAGAGACCTCAGAGGACCCTCAGATATGCCTAAGGATTAATTCAGAGACGTCTGCCCTGGTGAATAGAGGCCTGGAGGGTAGAGGTTTCTAGAACACAAACTGATCCTAGTTCAGCCCCCCAGTTTAGGATTACGATGTCCATTTCTGGAAGCTCCATATGCCCGTCTCTAATTTTGACTCTTTAAGACTGCACTTAGCTCTCACTCCACCATTGCTCTTAGAACCTCCATGTGCCACCAGCTCACAGCCCAGCACCCCGCTCTGTCAGGGCTCTGCCAAGCTACAGCCTCACCCACAGCCCTGCACTAGGCTCTGTCAGGGCAGTGCCCAGCCACAGCCTCACCCACAGCACTGCAACAGGCTTTGTTGGGGCACTGCCCAGAAGCAAGGGTTCCTTCAATTATTCCTTTGTAGACATTTAGGTAAGTGTGTTGCTATGCAAAGTAATGCAGAGAGGCCAAATGTGCCTCACTCAGTTTCCCGGATGGCCGTGTCTTACCAGGATACTGACAATAGTCAAGATAAAGGATATCTGGCATCTCACTGCATCTCTGCCCGTAGCCTCTGAACATGGCCAGTGGCAAACACCCTTCTGTGCTTCCCAGCATTTCCTTACTGCAATACAGTCAGTAAGGACTGGATTTCGCTGTGGTCCAGGTACACCCGGCAGAGCAGAAACCAGCTTTCCCCGTTGAACCCCCTGCACTCCATGGACCACGAGAGCAACCTCGGACCTGAGTCCACCATCCCGACGGAGCCTCGGAGGAGGCCAGAGAAACTCCCACACCTTGCTGGCAGCGATCTGTGTCACAATCCACACTCTGCAGCTGGTAAGATCTCCCCCCAGCATATTAATCCACTCTCCAGCCCACAGATTAATCCAGTCTCCAGCCCAGCTTGTCAGAAACCCAGCCTACAAGGACCCGCCCTGCAGAGACCCGCCCTTCAGAGGAGAGTATTTCAAACCCAGGAATGCTTGAGCCTCAGACACAGGTACACCCGGCAGAGCAGAAACCAGCTTTCCCGTTGCGCAAGCGGCCCGCTGCCTTACCTCCAAACTACCACAAATATTCTACCCACCCCTCTGAGAGAGCCCCACAAAGCAATGAGAATATAGTGCCCGCATGGCAGAGCCTGGCAAGCTGTCCGATGCGTGTTCGATATGCCAAACCCAGTAACAAAAATGTTTATTTTCCTGACCCGAAAGAGCCCTTAATACGGCAGCAGTAAGAAAGGCAAACAAGCAGTGCCTGATAAAATTTCACGGCTGTCCTAGGCTGCCAAAACGAAGAAGGACTAAAATGACTGTCTGTACTTTCAATGCACGTACCTGGCAACGGAAGCATATATTGAGGATCTGATGCTGCAAGCAAGAAAGATCAAGTGCGACATCATTGGTCTGACTGAGACGAGGGAGGCGTCAGTCGCATCATGCTGTATTTGACACCGGAGAAGAATTGTTCCTTGGAACATGTGACGAAAGAGGCGTCGGTGGCATTGGTGTCCTTGTCAACACGAACATGGCTGTCAACATTGATTCATTTGAATGCCTAACAAACCGAATAGGACGATTACACTTGAGGAGATGTGGCCCACTGCCAGCAATTTCTATCTTCATTGTCTATGCACCAACATCCACATACAAAGAAGATGAAATTGAGAAATTCTACATGGAATTGGAGGAGTTCTATAAAAAGATCACACCTTCTACAAGATCATAGTCGGTGATTTTAATGCCAAGATAGGACCGAGAAGATCGGCTGAAGAACTCCACATCGGGACCCATGGCCTAGAATGGAACGAACAGGGTGAGAGACTATCTGAGTTCATCATGTCCACCAAGACTATTCATGGGAACTCACAGTTTCAGAAGGCTGAAGCGAAACGTTGGACATGGGAATCTCCTGGTGGACAGTTCCACAATGAAATTGACCACATCATCTTCAATCGACGGTTTTGTCTGACCGATGTTGCTGTCGTCCCCAAATTCCAGACAGGATCGGACCACCGTCTCCTTCGTGCAAAATTCTACTTCCCGCAACGGGAGAAAAGGCTGCAAAGTTTAAGAAGAGAACTCCCAGAACGACCACCAACTGGGAACTCTTTAGCACCATTGCGGCAACATGGGAAGATACCATCATTGATGACATAGATGAAGAATACAACCGACTGGTTCAGCACCTCCATGATTGTGCGAAGAATGCCGAGAGAGAGAAAACACAAAAGGACGCTTGTCTTCAGAAACTCTCGAGCTCATTCGCCCAACGTGGCAAGGCGCGAGCCTCAGGAGACCAAATGCTAACGTCCAAGCTTGCTAAACAGTGCAGAGAAGCGATAAAAGCAGACCTCAAAGACAGAAGAGCAGAAATACTGGAAGATGCAGCAGAAGCCGAGAAAAGTATTCGCACTGCCCGCCTGTCCTTCGCCAACTATAAGACCAAGATGACTGCCCTCCGACGCCCTGATGGATCTATCACATCTTCCAGAAAGGCAATGGAGAAGATTATCCAGGACTTCTACTCAAATCTTTTTGATAGCCACATCCACCTGCCCACATACCAAATTCCACAGGATGGATACGTCATTCCCAACGTTCTCCCTTCTGAAATAAGACATGCCATCTCATCGGTAAAGAAGGGAACAGCACCAGGCCCAGACAAAAGTCAGACCCGAACATCTGAAGAATCTGCCATCGGTGCTCATCAATACACTAGCTCGGCTCTTCACACGCTACCTGTCTGAATGCAAGGTGCCCTCCCAATGGAAAACCAGCAGGACAGTTCTACTGTTCAAGAAGGGAGACATTCATGACATCGGCAACTATCGCCCCATCTGCCTGTTGTCTGTCATCTACAAGCTGTTTACACGAGTCATCCTGAACAGGATTAGCAGAACACTAGATGAAGGTCAACCATGCGAGCAAGCAGGTTTCCGGAAAGGATTCAGCACAATCGACCATATCCACACAGTAACCAAGCTCATTGAGGTTTGTAGGGAGTACAAGATGCCGCTCTGTCTCACGTTCATTGATTTACAGAAAGCCTTTGATTCTGTGGAGACTGAAGCAGTCATCGAAGCCCTAGTCAAACAGGGTGTTCAAACCCAATACATCAAGATCCTTCGTGAGCTGTATTATGGATTCACCACCAGGATCTCACCATTCTACAAAGAAGTGATCATTGATGTCAAAAGAGGGGTTCGACAGGGTGATACCATCTCACCAAAACTCTTCAGTGCCACCCTCGAGAACATCATGAGACAATTAGAATGGGAAGGAATGGGAGTGAAGATAGATGGTCGGCAACTACACCACCTCCGCTTCGCTGATGACATCGTTCTAATAACACCAAACATTAGCCAAGCGGCACAAATGCTGGCTGACTTTGACCGAGAATGTGGAAAGGTAGGTCTACAGCTGAATCTGAAGAAAACTATGTTCATGAGAAATGAACTAGTTCCAGAGGCCCCATTCTCTCTCAATGGAACAAACATCTCTGAATGCAGCAGTTATGTGTACCTAGGTCGAGAAGTCAACATGATGAATGACCTAAAACCTGAGCTGCGCAGGAGGAAGAGAGCGGCATGGAATGCCTTCAAAGGCATCGAAGAAATAGCTAAAGGACAAAGAACCTCCGGCTCCGGGCACATCTCTTCGACTCCACCGTTCTCCCTGCATTAACATACGCCTCAGAGACCTGGGCCCTACGAAAGCAGGATGAGAATGCTATTCGGGTCTCCCAGAGAGGAATCGAAAGAGCTATGCTTGGAATATCACGTCTCACTCAAGTGAGAGAAGGAATCCGGAGTTCTGACCTCCGTCGCTATTCCAGAATCAGGGGCGCTGTCTCGTTTGCCAAGGCATCGAAAATCAGATGGGCTGGACATGTAATGCGATTTGGAGACAACCGCTGGACTAGAGCCGTTACCGACTGGATCCCACGGGATGTCAAAAGATCACGTGGCCGCCCACCTACAAGATGGTCAGACTTCCTTGTTAAGACCCTAAAGGAACGGTTTGAGGCTCATCATATTCCTGAATCAACCAGATGCCATTGGGCTACATTGGCACGTGATAGGGTCCAATGGAAATGTTACTGGCGCCCGCTCGAGCAAATCGATGAGTAACGGGATTCAAGTGATCAAGTGATCAAGTGATCAAGGACTGGATTTCGCTGTGGTCCTGGCTGCTTTTTAACTGTGTAAAATTGCCTGAAAATCCAAGCAGAGAGCAGAATACCCAGCCAGGGCCAGGATGGGATTCAGTCATTGCACTATTGAAGTCCGCCTGGACTTTGTCTAGCCTCTGCCATAGAGCAAAGCTGCTGGGCCATGTGCAGTGTCCATTTTTAGTCTCTGGACCAAATGCCCGAGCAGAGCTGGTCACGGGGTGGCTGTGTGTTTAGCTATTTAAGAATGTGGCAGCTCATTTTCCAGCCTGCCTGCATCACTTTGCGATTTCTGGGCAGTCAGGTGTCCTGCGCCTCCCAGCTCTCACAGTGGACATGGTTTATGTTCACTTCAGTCATCCTGACTTACGGAAAATAGAAGCAAATAGAAGATCCCAATAATGGGAGAATTTCTAATGTGGACATGAAGTTTGGGTTCAAACAAAACATGTAGCAGAAGGTCCCTAATCCCATCCTGAGTGGAAATGTAAAGGAGTCTTTAGAGAGAAGAAGCTAATTAAGGTGGAATAATAAAGGATGAAGCCAACCTATCCCGGAGAAAAGATTAAAGAAAACCTTGCAGGAGAAGAAGGCGGGTGTGCCAAGCTCAGAGATAAGAGGAGAACCAGACAAATTGGAAAAATGCAAATCTCTCGGACTGGTAACAAGCAGTGTGAGAGAAGATGGCAAGGTGGGCAGAGACGGTAGGAGAGAGCCAGGCCCATGAGTATCCGATGTCCGGCAGTCCGGCAAATAGCAAGCCTGACAGCAGAGAAGGGGCCAAGGCGTTCAAACACCAAGTGCAGTGTCCGCTGGTTTGTCTTTCAGCACACCTCACCCCACCATGGGCTCCAGCACAACGCCTTGTGCTCGCCCCCAGTTAAGGAAACACAATTTTAAATTGGAGCCTTGTCCCCAGGGCTGCACAGACAGAGGTGGGACTGAGAGCTGGCACTCAACTTTATGTCATTAAAGGCATCTTCTTCCTGCTAGATCTTGTTTTCCCTCATGAAAATTCCTTGAGCTCCCAAAGTCTACGAAGATAGAATTAAAATATTTTTGCAGAGAAGCAGCCTCTTCAGCCTCATCCCCTCCCTGCACCTAAGGGAACTCAAATTCTTACCTTAAATGTATCCCAAATCATTCTCTCTTCTAACACAAATGATCTCACTCCATGTCTCCCCACACCCCCCCAAATTCCACAATCCGGCTTGCTCAGTGCAGCCTTGGCAGACACAGCCAAGCTTAGTGACAGCAGCTAGAAGGAAACATTTTGTGCAGGAGAACAAGTGAACACTTTCAGGCGAGCAGTTTCACGGGAGTGCTGGGGTCTCTGCAGTTATGACGAGAAGGGCTCCTCTCTAAACTGCGAGAAGCCCAGGGGGCCAGAGCTCCACTTCCTGTAGCTCTTTCTGAACCCTGCAGGGTCTGAGCATCCATACCACGGAGCTACCAGCTCCCAGGAAAGCAGGTACAGTTGTGCATGTGGGACGAGTGTGGGAAGGCCAAGTGTTCCTGCGGGTGGGAACTTGCTCGGTGGTGCTGCTTTGGGTTACCTGGTGGAACCCCAGCACAGCTGCTCTGGAGGATGCTGCAGTGCTTCCTCAGGGAGCTAAGGACACAGCTGCCGTGGGGACCAGCCCTCTGGCTCTGACCATGGACTCCAAGAGCCTGCCTAGTGTTTGCAGCCTTGTTGCCTGTCTTTCCTGTTTACGTTATGTGTAGTGGCTAAAGCCAGGGAGCTGCTGAGATGCCAGCCAGTAGGTGCCTGGGAAAGATGCGGTCACTTATTCCATGGAAAAAGTCAACTGCCCCAATAAGACAAGTCTTATCGTTGTGGCAAGAGGGAACCGGGCGGGGGATGGTGCAAAATGAAGAGAGGAGAGGGATGTCTGTGAGTGGACTTCATAGACGTGTGCTTCATTAGGACACAGGCCTCTCAGGGAAACATGCCTTACGCATGGCTAATGGGACCAATGTCCCTGAGAGGGTGAGGGAGGGTGAAGAAAACACTGCAGGGAGAATCAGAAGAGTGTCAACACTTGTCCCAGCACACGGATTATTTCGCCCACAGGTGTGACACATTCAACCCTGCTTTCCCTCATTGTGCACAAGACAGCTGGGCAGCCTGATGATGTCACGTGCTTCAGGAAGCACCTGAGGAGATGGCTGGGCCATCGGGACAGGGGAATGTCCAGGGTCAGGGGGCAGTGGCCAGGGACATAGAAGTATCCCTTGAGGAGCAGCCTCTACCCCAGCCCAGAATTCTGACAAACACTGCCAGCACCTGGGACAGACTGAGATTCCTGCAGGGACCACCAGGACAGGACATCGAGGGCCTCAGGACTTGCTGAGGTGGAGGGGCTTCTGGGCCCAGGGTCTGTGCCCTGGGGAGAGGACAGCCGGCTCTGGCTGAAGTCGTCCCTCTCACCCTGTCCACCTCCCGACACAACTGTCCCTCTGGCACCCGGACCAGGACCCCTGGCTGAGCCAGGCTGCCCAGCGCAGCTGTCTGGGGGCCCTTGCAGCAATGCCTGCATCTCTGCTCCAGCGGCACCCGGCTGGCAGTGAAGTTCTGACTAAAGAACAAGACCAGACATTTGGGCGTGGCCTCTGGCCTGGCTTTCCTTCGTGGGTCTCAGGCTGTGGGGAATCGTCCGAAGGATGATGCCTCTGGGGGCAGCAGATCTGGTGTCTGTGAGGATCTTGGGGAGATTCCATTGAGCTCCAGCCCTGGAAAACCTCTTTCTCACTCAGAGCAGGGTCTGACTCACGGGCACCTGTCCCTGCACAGCTGAGGACTGGTTCAGGTCTGAACTAGAGCCCTGGGTGGGGAACAACCTCATCAGACTGCACTGACAACTGGCTCCGGCTCTCACCCCACCATCCCAAAAGGCCCCCAAGAACCCTTGTCCCCAGCTCTGCACAGTGACAGTGGTGCTGGGCGACACTGACCTGTGCCGAGCCCACAAGCCCAGGTCCCTGCTCTGTCCCAGGAACCAGACATGGACCCCTGCCCTTGAGGTGGACTGTGAGCTGCATATGCCTGGGCGGCCAGTTAGCCAGACTTGCTTGGACAGTGTGAGGGTCATGATGCACCGCCTCCTACCCGGGGTCCCTCATGAGTGAGATGATGGCAGCATCTCCTGTCACGGGACTGGGGCTAAGCAATGGCAGGGGTGGGGGAGGGGTTCTCTGAAGGAACGTCCCTGTTTCCTTTGGCCTTTTCTAGAACAATCAGAGATTTGCAGTTCCACATGCCCTGCCCACACCTGAGGGTCAGCCAAGAGGAAAAAATGGGGTGTGGCCAAAAGGACAGGATAAGACAGAGTGACCCCCTCGTCTCCACTGCCCTTCTCCTCCTCCCCTCCTCCTCTTCCCCCGCTTCCTCCTCTACCCTATTTTCCTCCTTCTCCTCTTCTCCCTCCTCCTCGATCATTTCAACAAGACAGTCTTGACACTCTGGTGTCACCAATGCAGATTTCAAGGATGGGAACTGAACATGAGATTCTTCTCAGCACTCAGCTCTGTAAAGAACGAGAAAGAATTGATTGAGAAAGAAAGCAATCCTAAGAGCATATGCAAAGTGTTGTCTATTTATCTCCTTTCTCTGGAAAAGTGAGTATCATTGTGACATAATTAGAGTTCATAAAATACCAACTGGGAATTAACATTTCAAAGATAAAATGCCATGCTCATGTTTTTCCTACAGGACATAATATTTTATCAAGTCAGACTAAATGTAGAATAGTGTCTCTGAAATGAGAGACTTTCTCAGACTTTCCTGATTTGGCAGGAGCACACTCGGGAGTAGATTTATAAGGAGGGAGGACCTGGAATGGCAGGGGATAAAGTATGACAGTGTCAGTGGCGCAGGGCAGTGTGTC
The DNA here is from genome assembly GCA_021461705.1 of Cryptotis parvus. Classification (NCBI taxonomy): domain Eukaryota; kingdom Metazoa; phylum Chordata; class Mammalia; order Eulipotyphla; family Soricidae; genus Cryptotis; species Cryptotis parvus. The sequence continues at coordinate 20,157 of JAJIBD010014771.1, read as the reverse complement.
CTGTTCAGGAGCAGGATTCTATGGCTCCGCCCTGGCCTGGAGCTCCATGGGGGCCTGAAGCACTTCCTGAATTGGCTGATGGCGCTGCCCAACACAGATAGTTCCCTCCAGGTTGCTGCCTCCCACATTTAGGCCCAGACATTCTGTTTCTGTCTCAAGGTACTATGCCTCCTCATTTGATGTGATCTGGGAGATTCTGAAACGCTCATAGAGATCAGAGTCACTCTCTCACGTGTCTGCCATTCTGTCCAGATCACCGAATTGTTTGATCCTGTGCTTATGTGACGGCACTTTCCTGCAGATGTTAGACTTTCTCGGGGCTCACCTCCCTTTCCAGAGCACATCCAAGTCCCAGAGCCATCTCTCCCCTTCCCTGGACTTGTGACCAAAAGTCACCCATTACCAGTTTACCCTAGACAGTCCAGGGATGACCCAGGAGCCCATCCAGCACTCAGGGACCCTCCAGCCACCAGGTTCTCATTTGTGTCCGGAGTCTGCCTCTCTCTAGGCCCTTTGAACCAGTTGTTTCTTGGCAGCTGCATGGACCACTTGGACATGCACAAACGCCCCCAGCACCTCCCCTGACTCTGTCCATCCCGTGTCTGCTGGTCCTCCTTGGGTTTCTCATTCCATTGGGACCCAGGCACGGGGGACTTAGAATGTGGTGCACACATATGCAAACTCATGCAGTACACATTTGCCAACCCATGTGCAGCACACACATGCAAACCCATGCAGCACACATGTGCAAACCCACATAGAGCACACACATGTGCAAGCTCATGTCATACATATAGTTAACCCATGCAGAGCACATACATGTGCAAACCACACAGCACACATGTGCAAACCCACATAGAACACAAATATGTGCAAACCCATGCAGAGCACACACATGTACAAACCCACACAGCACATATGTGCAAACCCATGTGGCACACACATATGTGTAAGCCCATCTGGTGCACACGTGTGCACAACCACATGATGAACACACATATAAACCCATGTGTGCATGTGTGAAAACCCATCCACACCGTGCACACATGTTTAAATACATGCAGTGCACATATGTGAAAACAGTGAACACATGTGTAGTAACATGTGTGAAACCAAACAGTACACACATATATAAGCCATGCTGTGCACACACATGTGAACCCATGCAGTGCTCACTCATGCAGGCCTATGTGATACACTCTCAGGAGCAGGTGAAGATGCTGACCTCAGAGTTGTCTCTCCTCAGGCTTCTCCGGGCTGTTCTGTCTCATCTCCTCACCACAGTCCCTGCACTGGCACAGGAGGAAGCTGCTCTTCGTACTCCAGGCAAGAGACCGAGGTTCTTCCCTGTGGGAAGGGTCTGTGGCAAGGGTCTCAAGTAAGTCTAGATGGGCTGAGCATCTTTTGAGTAATTCACTTTCTTGACTTCCAAAGCACCAGGAGGCCCAAAACTGACCCGGCTCTCACCAGTCATGTATGTGCAAGCAGGTGTTATACATGTGCTCTCTCCATACAGCGGCGTAGCCATCAGAAAAAAATAGTTAGACACATCCATGGTGACTGTCCCCTAACATGGAGCTCTGTCACTCATGTATAATCTTAAACTGCTGCTGGGTGCCAGCCACTCAGTGGCATCAACACAGCGGGTGCCCTCTGCCCACTCATCCCTTGGCCACCCCAGCTGCCCATGACTGGCTCCACCCAGACACCAGTTTCCAGACATGGATCTGCCCATAGTCTGTCGTCCAACCCTGTTGCCCAGTGCAATCTTGGCAGCAGTTCCCCTTCTTTGGCCCAAGTTCTCTGACACTGAGACTGGGGAGGGCGGAAAACGTCCTGTTAGTACCAGACATGTAAGGCTTGTCAGAGTGCCTTCACGTGCTGTGCCATGGCTTTTCGTTCCTGACAGAAGTGCCCTCATGTGCCTGTGACATGGCTCCCATTCCTGTCAGGGTGCCCATGTGTGCCCGTTACATGGCTCCCTTTTCCTGACAGAGTGCCCACGCATGCCTATGGCGTGACTCCCATTCCTGTCAGAGTGCTCATACATGCCTGTGACGTGGCTCCCATTCCTGTCAGAAGTGCCCACATGTGCCTGTTACATGGCTCCCATTCCTGTCAGAGTTGCCCATGTGTGCCCATTACATGGCTCCCCTTTCCTGACAGAGTGCCCATGCATGCCTGTGATGTGGCTCCCATTCATATCAGAAGTGAGCATACATACCTGTCACGTGGCTCCCATTCCTGTCAGACTGCCCATTCATGCCTGTGACATGGTGCCCATTCATGCCTGTGACTTGGTTCCCATTCCTGTCAGAAGAGCCCACGTGTGCCTGTGATTTGTCTCCCGCTCCTGTCAGAGTGCCCACATGTGCCTGTGATGTGCCTCCCCCTCTCCTGTCGGAGTACCGCGCATGCCTGTGATAGGACTCCTCATTCCTGTCAGAAGTGCCTACCATGCCTGTGACATGGTTCCCCATCCAGTGTCTGGTAGAAAAGACTCAGCTTCATGTGATGGGGCTCGAGGGGAGCAGAGGAGAAACAGAAATGGGAGGCAGCACAGGAGGAGTAGAAAGAAGGGGGCCGGCAAGGAAAGAGAGGAGTGGGTTTGGTAGCTCAGGCTGTCCTGGCCTTGGCTGCAGCGCTGGGGGGACAGGATCCGCGTGCTTGGATAGTTGTTCCCATGTAGGCGTTGAGCTAACGACTCCAGCAGAATTCTTCCCCATCCTCATCCATGTGTCCCATATGCTCATCTATCTTCTACATTGTTAATCCTAGTCGTACTTCAGGATGGATCAGAGCTTCCCAGACCCCTCATGGCCTCTCTCTGTAGAAGCAAGTGCCCTGAATGGCCAGAGCCCACATGTCCCTGTCAGTAGGAAGAGAACCCACAGGGGCCACTCACCTCATTTTCAGTCACCTCGACTACAAAAGGGAACATGAATGTTAGACCCTAGTGGCCATAGTGAGCCTGAGAGTCAGTATATAGACAAATATGTGTGGTAGAAGGCAGGACCTGACTGAATCACAGCACCTCTGCAAGGTGTAGGAATTACCATTCATGTGACAGCCACCCTCTCCAAAGCAATGCATAGACTCAGTGAAATCCCCATGAAAATTCCAATGGACATCTTCAAGGATATAGAACAAATACTAGTAGGATTTCTATGGCAGGAATCACAAAGGACCTCAAATAGCCGGGCAGTTCTGAGAGAGAAGAATGAAAACATCCCGGTTCCTGTCCGTGAACAAATACTAGTAGGATTTCTATGGCAGGAATCACAAAGGACCTCAAATAGCCCGGGCAGTTCTGAGAGAGAATGAAAACATCCCGGTTCCTGTCCGTGAACTGCACCAGAAAATGGTAGCCGTCAGAACTGTGTGCTGTTGGAATCAAAATTCCATTGAGCCTTTCAATGGAATAGAACAGAGACACTTTATATGAATCCACATGGATAGCTAACTTAAAACATAGGAGCCCAAAAGTATAACATGAAAATATTCATTATTTCAGTAACAGTGTTAGGTAAACTGGGTCATAGTCAAATGTAAAAAGAACGAAGCTGGATTTGTGTTGGACACCATTAACAAAAAGATAACTAAAAAATAGAGATAATAATTGGATATAAGACCTAAATCCATAAAACACAGAAAATAAAACAGGTAATATAATACACCCTATTGACTTCCATCATTTCTCCAGGGATCAACTCCAAAAGCAACTGAGGAAAAGCAAAAATAAACAAATGGAGCTACAAGGTCTATAAAGCTTTTGCTCTGGGTAAGACGCAAGCACAAAAATGAAAGGTTTCCTATTAAAGGGGAGAAAATCATTACACAGCCATCATCTGACAAAGGGATTGTATCTAAGGTACATAAATCAATCATAAAACTCAACAACAAAAAAGACAACTTCGTCAAAAAATGGGAGGAAAATTAAAAGAGCGCTTCTCCAAAGATGGCATGCAGTTGGTCAGCAGAAGCATGGAAAATGATCATTATAACTCATTATTAGAGAACAAAAATGACAGTTGGGACATTGCTTCACATCTGGGAGAATTGCCTAGATCACAAATCTAGACTTGACTCGCTGGCAGGGTGGTGGGAGAAGGGCACTGCTCGGAACAGAAACTCATCCAGCTTGGACAGAGAACAGCCTGGAGGGTTCTCAGGAGAGCCCAAGTAGATCCAGAAATTCCACTTCTTGGCATATACTCTAATAGCATAAAAAACACTAATTTTTTTACACAAAGCCTCACAGTAGTTTTATTTTTATAGGCCAGATATGGAAACCTCCGAAGTGACCACCAACAGGTGAGTAAACAAATGATAGACTAGCCATTCAATGACACAGTTCTCTGCTACAAGAGGAGTCAGCCATGGGTACAGAGAGTCTCAAAAAGCATGCTGAATGAAAGAAAGCAGAAAAGCATGTATATGAAATCATTGCCTTTATTTATATACAATCCTATATAACCCATACTAGTTATAGGAAAGAAATGATACCTTGTTTGTTTTGGGCCACACTCAGCTGTCCTAAAGACTTACTCCTGACTCTGTAGTTACACCTACCACCAAAGTACCAACATCCTCCATACCACTGCCTGCTGAACCCTCCCACTTTCCAGACACTCCCCCTTCTTTGGTAAGCTCAGGTGTGTGGTCACAATCTAAATCTGTCTTAAAAATTAGGCTTTGTCTCTTGTTCTTACCCCCTGTGGGTGAGAAAATCTGGTATCCTCTCTTCTCTAACTGCCTTTCTGTCCCATTCATGCTGTTACAAGTGGGGATGTTTCAGGTTTTCTTACAGCTGGAGTATTTGCTTGCATATACACCATGATTTAATGAGTCACTCATCTATTTGGGGGCATTTGGGGTTTCCTGTTCCTGACTATTATAAATAGCAGCACAGAGAGCAGAGATGTACATGAAGATGTTCAAATTAGTGTTTTTCAGACCTGTGAATCTATGGAATTGAGTTGAGTATTCGGACACCTACCCTCAAAGACATGATCAGTTAATATTTGATAAAGGTGCAAAGAGTCCAAACTGGAGTAAGGAAAGCCTCTTCAACAAGTGGTGCTGGGAAAACTGGACAGGTACATGTAAAAAAATGAATTTTTGACCTGTGTCTAACACCTTGCACAAAAAATCGGATCAAAATGGATTAAAAATCTCAATATCAGACCTGAATCCATAAAGTACATTGAGAAAATATAGGAAAACCCTCCACGACATTGAAGCTAAAGACATCTTCAAAGGTGAAACACTATTAACAAAGCAACTAGAAGAAAAGATAAACATATGGGACTACATGAAACTAAAGAGCTTCTGCACCTCGAAAGAAACAGCGACCAAGATAGAAAGACAGTCCACAGAATGGGAAAGAATATTCACCCAATACCCATCTGATAAGGAGTTAATATCCAGGATATATCAGGCACTGGTACAGCTATATAAGAAGAAAACAGCCAACCCCATAAAAAATGGGGAGAAGAGATGAACAGAAACTTTGACAAATTGAATTGAAGCAGTATTAAATTGTAGCCCCACAGCTTAAAGTCTTAGAAGCCAACATTACCCTCAAAAAATAAAATTAAGAATAAATTATGCCTATTATCTTTTCTATAAATGTAATTTATATGTGTTTTCCAATTAATTTTTTCTGTAAGTGCATATATATCATGACCTTAACTCTGCGGTTAACTGCGGGATTTAGAGATGACTACAAGAGTATGCTACCCCGCACGGCAGAGCCTGGCAAGCTACCTGTGTCATATTTGATATGCCAAATACCAGTATTATAGACCTTACTCCCATGACCTGATGAAATGATTTGAGGCTCTTTATGTTCCTGGAGCAAGCAGGTGCCCTTGGGCTCTACTTGCATGAGACAGGACATATGGAGATGTTACTGGTGCCCGCTTGAGCAAATCGATGATGATGAGCGGGGAAGACAGTGGAAGTATATATATATATATATATATATATATATATATATATATATATATATATATATATATTGGGACCAAAATTATTTTTTCCCAACAGAGTACATTCATGACTGAATCTATAAAAAGGAGTCTTGATTCAGTAGAATCCTATCTGTGTTTAAAAACTGTGATTTCAATGACATTATGAAATTTACCTGCAAATGGAGGGACATGGAGACTATCATGCTGAGTGAAATTAGTCAGAAGGAAAAGGACAGATATAGAATGACTGCATTCATTAATACGACATAAATAGATACCAGTGTTTTACTAAATGTGGGAAATGGTAATGGCAGATTAAGACTCACCATTGAATATACACAAAGAGACTTAAGTGATAAACTCTAAATACCTGCAGGGCTAGCCACAATGTGTAAAATAAGAGGCTGAGAGATGCAGAGACAGAGAGAGAGAGACAGAGAGAGAAAGAGGAAACTGGGGTACCTGCTATTAAGGCAGCATGGGGGGTGGGCAGGAGGGGGTGGGGTACATTGGTGGTGGAAATGGGGCACTGGTGGAGGGATGGGTGCTGGTATACTGTATTACCAAGAACCAATTATGATCACCTTTGTAATTGTATGTTTCACTGTGGTATAATAAAAAAAAATAAAAAAATTTTAAAAAAACTGTGATTTCAGAAGACAAGTGCTTAGATGTGTGTAAGGGTCTAGTTGACACCCCCTCCTTGCTGGTAACTTACCCATACTCGCTGAAATGAGTGGTGATTTATGACTCACTGAAATGACTGACTGGCACACGCAGAGCACAGATTGGGACTGACCAGCAATGCGGAACTGTGTCTATTCTTGAGTGAACTATCCCACAAATGAGCTGAAGATACTTTTATCCTTAGAGGTGTTATGCCTCATTTCAAACATGTGCCAGTCTTGCCACTGCAAAAGGTGGTAAGCTGGAGGGATGGAGGGTTCTCTGGACACCACCCATAGGTATGGGCAGGAAACCTGTGCATTCGAGCCAAGTTGTACAGAAGATTGGCTGAACTCTTGGCAGGTGACAGGCTCCCTGGCCTTGGTGGGTGGTGGGAAGAGAATAGCAACTGCCACACTCTCAGGCAGAGATCTTGGACTTTATCCTGGAGGAACCTGAAAAATGGGGCCAAGCAGGTACCAGAGATCTGCTGGGTGCAATGAGGCTGACAGGAAGTTACTGCTGCTTTTCTGGCTCTTCCTCCTCCTCCTCCTCCCTTCCCACAGTCCAGCTTTACCTTCCCTCAGACAAGACACAAAGACACAGGAGAAACTCCTGTTACTGAATCCTGTGGGTATATCCATATTGAGTCTGGGGAGGCTTCTGGCCCTGAGCATCAGGAGGCAAGGGATGCCAGGGGTTGTAGCCTACTCCCTACTGTGGCCTCTGACGCATACTGCCAGTTTTCTGTGAGTGGTTCCTGCCTGTTCTGCCCATTTCTCTGGACTGTGTTGGGCCAGCACTCAGTGTCTGTTCACTTTTCATTTCCCAGCTACAAGTTCTGCTCCGTAGCCTGTACTTCCATACTTGAGGATTTGTCAAGTTCTTTTGTGTTGTACCTATAGTCTTTCTTGACTCCTTCTTGACTCTCACCGGTGTGTGTGTGTGTGTGTGTGTGTGTGAGTGTGTGTGTGTGCGTGCATGTATGAGTAATCTGAATCATAAAATATTCTGCCACTCTACTATATGCATCTATTGTTTCTAGGAGTTTTTTGGTAGAGAGTTTAAGGTTCTCTAGGTATAATATCATGTCATCTGCGAATAATAATAGCTTGACATCTTCCTTGCCTATCTGGATGGCCTTAATGCCCTTTTCTTCTTTGATTGCTATGGCAAGTACTTCCAGTACTATATTGAATAAAAAAGGTGAAAGGGGGTAACCTTGTCTTATCCTTGATCTTAGGGGAAGGCTTTCAATTTTCCCCATTGAGAATGATACTTGCTGTGGGCTTTTATCCTCAGGATTGAGTTTGATGGATTTGGACCAAGTGTTTTCTCTTCCTATCTGTTATCCATCACAAAACAATCTGGTGTGTTTCCATACCCCAGAAGTCTTGCCTTTGCTTACATGGCCCCTCCTTCCTCAAAGGAGTCAGTCCAGAGCTTTAGACGGCCATAGACTTCACTGTGGAACCTGCATCCCAGAAGCCTTGAGCTGGTTCCTGGTAGAGTTTTGCTTTCTTGCATGTTTATGGGGTTCACCTGTGAAGGTCATGTAGCATAAACACTGTTTTTTTCCCTATTGCTGAGCACTAATGTGTGTGAAGATAGATCACACACTCCCTATTCAATTCTGTCAGTGAGCTTGAATTGTTTCAAATTTAGGGTTATTTTGATCAGGCTGTGATGAACAGTTTTCTAAATCTGTTTGTGGACATATGTTTATGTTTTTCTTGGGCAGATACCTAGGAAAGAATTCCTGGGTTATGGACAGAATATAAGTTTAACTTGGGAAGAAACTGCCAAATGGCCATTCCCAGTATTTGTCCAATTTTAATACTCCCAGCATTCATGAGACTCACAGTTGTTCCATTTCCTTGCCAACAAATGACATTGTTGCTCTTAATTTTATCCATTATAGGGAGTATAAAATGCCATACCACCATGATTTTAATTTCTGTTTCTCTGAAGATTAATGATGCTCAACCTTTTTACAGGCCAATAAAAGCTAATGGTCACTTTTTCCTTTCAGGGGTGCCTTCTAGAAGGTACTCAGGAGTCCCGTTTCCTCCCTGGCAATGCTGCGAGCATTTTGTTGAGCCAGGACAGAGCTGAGTGGCAGTAGGCAGTGCTTTTCCTCAGGCCTCAACTATCTCTTCCAGCCCAGTGATTATTCCTTTATCTTCTTTGCAAAGTGTCTCCTCAAAAGAGAGGAAAAGGGGGTACCTGCTATTAAGGCAGTTTGGGGATGGGCGGGAGGGGCCATGGGTACATGGTGGTGGGAATGGGGCACTGGTGGAGGAATGAGTGCTGGAATACTGTATTACCAAGAAGCAATTATGAACACCTTTGTAATTGTATACCTCACGGTGGTATAATAAAAAAATTAAAATAAAATTTGTCCCTTTCCTGGGTTTTCTTTGTAACTTATCTGAAGAAGGTCTTTTTTTCACATAAAAATTCCTTTGGCAGAATAAAGAATTATAAATATTTTATTTCAGCTCATGGATGTCTATTCATCTGCTTGCTGGTTTCTTTTGATAAACAGTTTACATTTTTTGTTGTTTTACATTATGGGGGCACACCCAGCAAGGTGTGTGGGTTAGGTAAGCTTAGGGTTTATCCTTGGCTCTGTGCTTTGGGATAACTCTTGGCAAGTTTGGGAATCATGCGGTTCTGGGAATTAAATCCAAGTTGCAAAGCAAGTGCCCTCTAGCTGTAATATTGCTCAGGCCTGGCAGTTTTCTTTTTAATAGTGAAATACTGTTATTAGTGATAAAGTTGTGAGTCTCTGGATCAGCATACCTTGGCTGTGCTGGAAAAAGACTGCTGCAAGGTGGGCATATCCAGAGACTCACAAACATGGGGCAGAGCTGCTACCGGCTCTTCCTGTGCCCAGCTGGTCACTAGGCGCCCAGGAGGGAAGGTGGGTTCTAGCCCTGGCCGCCACCCTAGCAGAGCCTCTCAAGAAGCCAGAGGAACCCCCACACCATGAGGGCCACCATTTTCCACATCCAGACTCCTCTCTCATCAGAGCTCCACCCAGCAAAAGAGCTGATCACAGCCCAGATTGCACGGCTGCTTTGCGGCCGCATGGTTCATCAATAAGTGCTTGAGATTAGAGATGACTACAAGAGTATCCCACCAGCACGGCAGAGCCTGGCAAGCTACCCATATCATATTTGATATGCCGAATACCAGTAACAATTATATACCTCATTCCCATCACCTAATCGGCTGATTATATACCTGATTCCCATCACCTCAAATGGCTCTTTATGTTCCTGAAGCAAGCAGGTGCCCTTGGGCTACACTAGCATGTGACAGGACGTATGGAGATGTTACTGGTGCACACTCAAGCAAATCAATGACAAAAGGGAAGACAAGTGATACAAGTGATACAAGAAGTGATAAAGTTATCAAATTATAATTTTATAATGACAATTGTTACTTGTATTATTTCCAGGAAATCTTTGGCTACTCAAGGTAACAAAAATGCTTTCTGCATGTTATTTGTAAAGATTTAAGATTGTAGATTATATACTAGGTCTTTGATACATCTTGAATTAATTCTGGCTTTGGAGGTCAGATGAGCACTAATTGTTCAAAAACAGTTTGACTGACAATAATGTGAATGATAGGGTCTGTCGAAGTGTTTCTCGTTCCTTAGGCCTGTTCTCAACTGATGAAGCTTAAACCAGGACCACAGTTTCAACTTTGTTATTTACAATGCTATTCGGGTCTCCCAGAGAGGAAAAGAAAGAGCTATGCCTGGAATATCATGCCTCACTCAAGTGAGAGAAGGAATCCGGAGTTCCAACCTCGATCGCTATTCCAGAATCAGGGGCGCTGTCTCATTTGCCAAGGCATCAAAAACCAGAGGGGCTGGACATGTAATGCGATTTGGAGATGACTGCTGGACTAGAGCTGTTACCGACTGGATCCCACAGGATGTCAAAAGATCACGTGGCCGCCCACCTACAAGATGGTCAGACTTCCTTGTCAAGACCCTGAAGGAATGGTTTGAGGTTCTTCATATTCCTGAATCAACCAGATGCCATTGGGCTACATTGGCACGTGATAAGGGTCCAATGGAAATGTTACTGGCGCCCGCTCGAGCAAGTCGATGAATAATGGGATTCAAGTGATCAAATGATCAAGTGATACATAAAATAGTTATGCATAAATCTCTTTGGCAAAAGACCTGCTGGAATTTAGATAAGCATTGAGAAGAATCTATAAATATATAGCTACCTTTAACTTTGTCTTTTCTCTGTTTTCAACATTTTCATGATGACATACAGTGATATGTTTCTCTAGGTATTGGTGCTGGGTTCTGTGGCATGTGTTCAATGGCATCTTTCATTCTCTAAGAGATACAACATACCCACACCAAATTTTTAGCAGTTGCTTCTACACCCCCTCTGTTTTCCACTTCTAAGACTGCTTAGTGCTTATTAGGGGCCCGGAAATCTCCCGAGAGATCAAAAGGCTCTTCTACCACTCTCCATCCCCTGGGCACATTTTGGCTATTTTATTGTGAATTTTCCTATGTCATGTGTTATTTTCTTCAGTTACATATTTAACTATGCAGTCTGATACTCTCGGTGCCAGAGACCCGACATCACTTCTAGAATTTCCAATTTTGTCTTCTCCAGTTGTCTGCTAAAATTTCCCACCTTTACTTTCGAGTGCATTAAACTGACCTGGAAGTCTTGTGTTTTGTATCTACTTCGTAGTGATTCTCTTGGCCAGTCTCAGTTTTTCCCTCTGCTCTTGTATTTTGGACCTTTGGAACTTGATAACTCACTGCAGCCAGCACTGTCCACCATTGACTATGAGGATTGTGTATGTCACGTGCTGTCACAGGCCAGGTCCCTCTGGCATGGCCACAGGTGCATCCCCAGAATGTATCTAACACATAGATGACACTGGTACGGCTCCAGGGAGCAGTCATGGCCCCCTCTCAGACGCAGACAGGGGCTCTCACCATCCCTCAGACGCAGACAGGGCCTCTCACCTCCCTCTCAGATGCAGACAGGGGCTCTCACTCCCCTCAGAAGCGAACAGGGGCTCTCACCCCCTCAGATGCAGACAGGAGGCTCTCACCCCCTCTCAGATGTGGACAGGGGGCTCTCACCCCCTCTCTCAGACATGGACAGGGGCTCTCACTCCCCCTCTCAGATGCAGACAGGAGGCTCTCAGGTTCCGAAATTTGACTCCTTAACTTCTTGATGCAGAGTTAGCTTTCTCATGCCCAAGTCAGTTATTTCTCTAAATATTTCCCTCGCTTATTTAAGTACTCTCGGCAGAAAGGCTATTTGAAAACTTCCTATTCAGTGTAAGATGGGTGATTTATCATTTCTCTTAAATAAATTTTTATACAAGTTGCTGAACAAGCTAGAAAAACATTAAGACAGATCATTCCTACTGGCAGAGCTGGACAAGACGAGGTTTTCCTAACATGATTCAATTCCCTGGTATGTCTGAGATCTTTGGCTGGGCCTTGCCAGGTTTGTCACTGGTGATGAAGGACATTGCACATAGGGTGTGAGAAGAACTACTCGCTGAGAATAAAGTGAGGTTCCCAGGTAGGGGCAGTCAGCTCTTCTCCTGAGCTCCCCAGGCATAGCTGCACCCGCACCAGCAGGCATGAGCTCAGAGATCAGACTTTACATTTCAAACCTTACCTACAGAAGCCAAGAAGGGCCTTTCAGTGTGGACAGAGCCACACTAAGCCCCTCCCATATAAAAACCAAAATCTACAGCACAATAACAACATAAGAACCAGATCAACCACGAACCAAAATTAATTTGCATGGAAATGAATGCAAAACTAATTCACACTCAGGAAAATGTGACCCATTTTTAATGGATAAGACAAATCAATCAAAGCCAATCTTCAAGTAAACCAAAGTTAATCATTCCAATAGCTTTGTTTTAGGTTTTGTACTACACTTGGCAGTATTTAGAGCCTCTTCCTGACTCTGAGTTTACAGCTCACTCCTGACGATGCTCAAAGGACCATGCAGGGTGCAGGGTATTAAATCTGGGTCAGCAATATGTGAGGGCTAATCCTTAACTCCTGCATAGATGGACCCTTCAGCCCTGCTTTATCTCTTCAGCCCTGGTAAATCCAGTTTTTGCACTCTCAGACAAGTGCTCTAAGGAAGCTACCATAACCATTGCTATTTGTTCTGATGTTTATAATAAATACACGTGAGTGAGTGAGGGGATCAGCAGCGGAGAAATGGAAGCAGAAATGATGAGAGGAGAAAAGCAGGGCTGGAGCTCAGGAATCACACAGACACGTTCCCAGAGTGGGCTCACAATCAGCCAGCAGGTGCAGAGAACAGACTGGGACAGGGACATGCAGCGCCGAGTGGGACACGGGCTGGGACTTCAGAACTCAGACAGGAGCTTCAGGTCTGCAGCGGGAAGGGAGGCGGGGTGTATCAGGACAAGACATGCTGAGGAAACAGCCCAGAACCGGGTCCAGGGTGTTGGTGGCAGAGCCTCAGAGGGACCAGGAGTTCTGAGGTCCCAAACAAATGCTAGGACAACCGGACTGAGTCACCAAAGTGTTGGTTTGGATGTGACAGACTGTGTCCTGAGGAAGGAGCACAAGGTGTACCTGCGGGACCCTCGTCCAGACCTTGCTGCCCCAAAGGCCCTTCTCGCAGAGTCGCCTGTACCGATTACCAACTCAGAGCCTTTCCTTGAGTGCAGCACGTGAATACAGCCCTGAGCTCTCTGTCCCTGACCTGCTTGTGCCAGAGGAATTTGGGTGGCTGGGTTTGCTGATGCCACCCGCAGGGGGCTGCACCCCTCCACCTCCACTCTGGCACAGTGCGGCACTGCCTCGGTGCCCACTGCGACATTGCCTCAGGGCTGCTGAGAACCAGCTAGAAGCTAGTGTGTGTGGACCCCAAGGTCTTCAAGAGGGAGGCTCCCAGGAGACACATTCTAGGGCTCATCCTCCCCAGAGGTTAGAGCTAGAACCCGCCATGCCTCCCGGGTGCCTCAAGAGCAGCTGAGCACAGGGAGAGCAAGTAGCAGCTCTGCCCCATGTCTGAGAGTTTCTGAGAGTCAGCAGACCAGTCTATCACAGCCTGGATCATCGACACCCACCCTGCAGTAGTTTTTTTTTAATCCGGCTGAACCAGAGACTCCCAGACATGGGGCAGAGTTGCTTCTTGCTCTCCCTGTGCGAGCGCTCATGAGGTGTCCGGGAGGCATGGCGGGTTCTAGCCCTGGCCTGCCACCCCAGCAGAGCCTCACAACAAGCCAGACGACCCCCCCCCCCGGCGCCATGGGGGCCGCCGTTTTCCACATCCAGACTTCCCTCTCGTCACAACTCCACCCAGCAGACCAGACTATCACAGCCTGGATCATCGACACCCCCTTGCAGCAGTTTTTTTTCAATCCGGCCCAGGTATGCTGAACCAGAGACTCTCAGACATGGGGCAGAGCTGCTACTTGCTCTCCCTGTGCCCAGCCGCTCTTGAGGCACCAGGAAGCATGGCGGGTTCTAGCCCTGGCTTGCCACCCCAGCAGAGCCTCACAACAAGCCAGACGACTCCCCGACTTCATGGGGACCTCCATTTTCCATATCGGACTTCCCTCTCATAACAACTCTATGCAGTAGACCAGACTATCACAGCCCAGCTCGTAGCGGCTGCTAGCAGCCATGCGGTTCATCAATAAATACTTTATTTAGAGGTGACTACAAGAGTATGCCACCCGCAGCGGCAAGCCTGGCAAGCTGCTCATGTCTTATTTGATGTGCCAAGTACCAGTAACATTTATATTAGGTCATTCCCATGACCTAATATAATGGTTTCAGGCTCTTTATGTTCCTGGAGCAAGCGGATGCCTTTTGGGTTCTACTAGCATGAGACAGGACATATGGAGATATTATTGGTGCCTGCTCCAGCAAATAGATGATTAAAGGGAAGATAGTGATAGTGATAGTGATCCTCCCCATGGAGGGTCACTAGGGATGGAGACTAGGGATGGAGTATGTGTGGCTGTCACATGCTCGTGAGCACAGAGGACAGCTGGCCTCAGCCCACAGACATTACAGGGCATGAGGATGCTGTGGTCACTATGTGTGTGTATGCGTGTAAGTTTATGTATGTGCATTTATGTGTGCATGTGTTTATGTATGTAAGTATGGTGCATGTATGTGTGTATGTGTATGTATGTGTATGTGTGTGTTATCCTATGCAGGCACACATAGAGTGTGCATGTATGTGCCAGTGGACAGAATGCCAAAGCTGCCTGCTTCAATGGTCAGGGATGCCTCAGGGATGAGGGTCTCAGGTGGAGGTGACCTGGGGAATGGCCTCTGGCCTGTGTCACTGGAGTTGCCCTTTGCTGTCCCCTGTAGATATCTCCTGATGTGTCTGCATGTCCCACTGGCCAGGACCTCCACAGAAGCACAAGCTCAGTGGGCAGAAGTCCTTGGAGAGGCAGAAGTCCATGGGAGGCAGCCCTTTGGCAGTGGCGCTTGACCATCCTGTCCCCTCCCAGCAAAGGATGGCCTCTGTACCCTTCCTGAGTGAGAACCAGACATCGTGGTCCCTGCCAGGAGGGACTAGCCCAGCAACACTTCAGAGATACCCAGGGCAGGGCCAGGAAAGTGCCCAGGCTACCACAAGTTAAGGGCAAACTTGTCCCATGGCCTGGGGTAGTGGGTGACACCCTGGGTGACAGCTGTCTGCAGAGCGGCAGGGAAGGGACCTCAGGCATCAGAGCTGGTGTGACCTGAGCTCCTGCACGTCAGCGCTGAGTTTCTGTGCCAGAAGGACCCTGTGAGTTTGTGCACAGAAACTGTCCTATTGTGCACAGAATCTGTACTGTTGGTTCCCTGCTTCCTCCCAGCAGGGAACCAACAGGCTGCCAATGGCAGACAAATTAGTTTCTATGTTCTAAGTAAGCCTCAGGGTGGGTGGTGGCTTAGGGACTGGAGCCCTTGCTTTCAATTCAGGGGCTCTGATTTCATCTCTCATATCCACACAGCCCCAAGCACCTCCAGGGAAGACCCATGAGCACTGATCCAAGAGCAGTCCCACAGCAAAAAATCATAACTAAATAATAAAAGAGATATTCTTTTATCATTAATGTTAATGAAATCATTGTAAGATATTGTTACAAAGTTGTTCATGACTGGGTTTCAGTCCTACAATGTTCTGTCACCATCCCTCCAGCAGTGCACATTTCCCACCAATGTCCCCAGTTTCCATCCCCCACCCCTGGCAGCCTGCCTGTATTGCACACACTTTTCTAATCTCTCTTTGTTTTTCACTTTATCGTTTAAACATCCTTTTAACATCCTTTTCATTGTTAAGTCATAAGGATATCAAAATTAAAGGGAAAAATTACAGGGTAAAACTTAACAGAATTACTAGCAGCTTCAAAGGCAGTGAAAATGGGGAGTAGGTGCAGGGCAACATGAGGTAATGGACATCGCGAGGACAAGGACAGAATGGACAGTGAGCATGTGCTGAGGAGACTAGGGATGGACCACAGTGAGCGTGTGCTGAGAAGGATGCTAGGGACAGATGGTGAACATGTGCTGAGGAGACTAGGGATGGAAAGTGAGCGAGTACTGAGGAGACTAGGGACGGACAGTGAGTGTGTGCTGAGGAGACTAGGGACAGACAGTGAGCACGTGCTGAGGAGACTAAGGGATGAACAGTGAGTGTGTGCTGAGGAGACTAGGGACGGACAGTGAGCATGTGCTGAGGAGACTAGGGACAGACAGTGAGCGTGTGCTGAGGAGACTAGGGGACAGACAGTGAGCGTGTGCTGAGGAGACTAGGGACAGACAGTGAGTGTGTGCTCAGGAGATTAGGGATGGACAGTGAGCATGCTGAGGAGAACAGGGACAGACAGTAAGTGTGTAGTGAGGGGACTAGGGACAGATGGTGAGTGTGTGCTGAGGAGACTGTGGACAGACAGTGAGCATGTGCTGAGGAGACTATGGACGAACAGTGAGTGTGTGCTGAGGAGGCTAGGGACGGAAAGTGAGCGAGTGCTGAGGAGACTAGGGACAGACAGTGAGTGTGTGCTGAGGAACCTAGGGACAGACAGTGAGTATGTGCTGAGGGAGACTAAGGGACAGACAGTGAGCATGTGCTGAGGACCCTAGGGATGAACAGTGAGTGTGTGCTGAGGAGACTAAGGGATGGACAGTGAGTGTGTGCTGAGGAGACTAGGGACAGACAGTGAGCATGTGCTGAGGACCCTAGGGATGAACAGTGAGTGTGTGCTGAGAAGACTAGGGATGGACAGTGAGTGTGTGCTGAGGGAGACTAGGGACAGACAGTGAGCATGTGTTGAGGAGACTAGGGACAGACGGTGAGGTCTGTGCTCAGGAGACTAGGGATGGACAGTGAGCATGCTGAGGAGAGCAGGGATGGACAGTGTGCGTGCTGAGACTAGGGGAAATAATCTGGGGAAAGTTTTAATCTCAGAGAAGCGCCAAAATAGTGAAATCATGGGACAAGATTTCTAACTCACCAGGTGCTTGAGAGTAACCCTCGCCACTGGCCCCATCTCTGTCACCCTCCACTTCCTCAACCTCTTTTCCACCACCTTGACCAGCCCCAGCTGGTTCCCTCCCGCTGTCATTAGCGTCATCAGGGAGCAGGTCCCCAGCGAAGCCATCTGCACCCCGTACTCCATGTCCTCACCAGTCCTGCCTCGGAGGACCTGCTGTCTCTCACCTTTGCCTTCTTGCTTACCGCTCTCCGTCTCTACTACTTGTTTGCTCTGTTCCTTTTCTTTATTTGTTCCATGCTTTCCAGCAGAGAATCCATTTTAGGCTTTATCTGGGTCAGCTCCTCCTTCACAGCCTGAGTATCATCCCCTTTCAACTCTCCAGACTGGAAGATCCTGGCACTGTTGTGAGGATGGAAGACACTTTGTGAGGCGTTTTCTGAGACACACTGGTGTTTTGAGGGCACTCCAGCCTAAGCAATGGGGCAGGAAGATGGCATATGCGTTCTGTCAGAGCAATTCCATTAAACGTCAGTCCAAAACCAAAGAGGGGCAGAACAGAGGGGACGGAGGAGGGTGTTCTGAGGCCCGGCCATCTCCGCCTCAGACTGTTTCACACTGCTTCTCCTCAGTTCCCTTTTGGCTCTCAGCCAGATTAATGTCTAAACCAAGCCATCAATCATTCTGCACCCTCTCCTGCCTCAGTAGCGTGGCCATTTCTCTCATTAACATACCAAGCAAAAGCAAAGCCCTTATGAGGAGAGCAGCCCACAGCTTCACCATATTTCCAGACAGTTGCCTCCCATCAAACTTCTCGAGCAGCAGAGTATTCAGAGTCCCAACTGCAGAGTTCCTGGATTAAGAGTCTGTTTTCATTTTCTTTGATGATTCAGTAACTTTAAAAGTCAAAAAGAGAACAGAGCAGGTGGGTGAAGAGTCTCTGTTCAGAATCTCCAACTTCCAGCTTCTCCTGGGTCTCTTACCTCTCCTGAATTCCCGCCCTCCTGAGTGTCCCACTTATAAATTCTTGCCCTCCTGAAAGTCCACTGCTGCTTGAACTGGGCAATGCTGTCGTGACCACTCAATCTTCAGCTCTTCCTCTGTTTTTCCTTTTAAGCACTGTGGTTGCAATTATTTTAGAAGAATATAGCTTGAATTCATTTATCCCCTTTGCAATACATGGCTGCAACACAAGGTATTTTAAGATCAAATCTTTCCTGTGCTAATCTCTGCTGGAACCAAGAAATTTTGATATGGATTTTCTAGAACAGTCCTTTTAGTTTCCATCCTCTGTTGGACTCACAGGGCATCCAGTTAAGCAGCATAAAGGATGACCTCGTTCTCATAGACCATTTTGCCAAACCAAACCCCTTTATCACCCAGCCATTGACCTGTGGTCTTTTCAGGGCCTCCCTGGCTGCTCCACCCTGGGGCCTTTGATAGGCGGTGTGCTCCCAGCTGGCCATCTTGCTAATGATGGCCACCAGTGCCTAACTGGAAGAATCCCTATAGAGGCCTCATTGTCCACTACAGTTCCCATGGCCAGTGGACACATGTGACTGCCTTCAGAATAAGATGTGCCATTTATCAGAGGCCAATAAAAAGCCTGTTCTAAAGCTCCTACCATTGACAATGAAGAGGGTCATTGGGAACTGCAGATTTCTCAAATAACCTGTTTTCAATAGTGAATTGTATGAACATGACTTCTTGGAAGAGGCTACAGGGGAGACCAATAGGGATTCCATCTGTGATGAGGGAGTGAAAATCATCTGCTATCAAGGGGACTATTGAAATTCTCCTTTCCTTTGAAATAAGCTCAATATTTCACAACGAACTGCCTAATAATTAACAGATTTATTGCAACCTGGGAATCCACAGTTGTAAATTTACTCACCCACTTATTCTGCTCTTAAATCTTTTGGAATCAATTTTGGAGTTTGTATCTGCTTTGGTTTATAGTTATCATCTTTCATTTATTTTCCTTTTAAACAATGTGATGAATTAAAAATTCTGAACAATTATAATAGAGCCTTCCTACATCTACAACTGAAATAATTATGCCTAGACAAATCCTGACTTTGAATTAAGTATCATACAAAAAGATAAAGTAGCATAAAAATCAAGCAATTGCTTCTTCATAATATACATAAATTAGTATATTTATTATAGCAATAGAAGCAGATAATAAAAAATTAAAGAGTACATAAAAGTGCGTAATGAAAAGTAATCATCTTCCCAGTTCCACTATTAATACCATTACTTTTTGGAACTCTGAGTACAATTCTCACAACCTCTCTCTAATTCCATCAGTCCTGAGAGAAGCAGCTCTTGTGTGGAGGTAGGGCATAGCTTGTGTGGAGCTGACCTCCTTGCCTTTGGTCCTGTACCCACCTGCTCTCACCACACCATCTCTTCAGTTTCCAGGTTCTTAGAATCAATATGATCTCCTTTTTAAAAAATATTTTTAAACTAAATCATCATGAGATAGTTACAAAGTTGTTGATGACTGGGTTGAGCATAGACTGCTCTAATACCCATCCCTTCTCCAGTGCACATTTTCTACCACCAATGTCCCCATTCCCTTCCACCACCACCAATGTCTCCACTTCCTTCCCGCCACCACCAAAGTTCCCATTTCCCTCCAGTCACCACCAGCTCCTCACCACACCATCTCTTCAGTTTCCAGGTTCTTAGAATCAATATGATCTCCTTTTAAAAAATATTTTTAAACTAAAGCATCATGAGATAGTTACAAAGTTGTTGATGTCTGGGTTGAGCATAGACTGCTCTAATACCGTCCCTTCTCCAGTGCACATTTTCTACCACCAATGTCCCCATTCCCTTCCACCACCACCAATGTCTCCACTTCCTTCCCGCCACCACCGAAGTTCCTATTTCCCTCAGTCACCACCAATGTCCCATTTCCTTCCCACCTCCACGCTGCTGATCTCCCTGGACTTTTGCATGGAGCTGAGAGAGCTGGAGTGTAAACACTTCTCTTTCTTCATAT
>JAJIBD010014770.1:0-22073 GCA_021461705.1 Cryptotis parvus | reverse complement strand
AAAAAAAAAAAAAGAAAAAAAAAGAAAAGTTCCAGTCCTTCTTTCCATCCCGGTCCTCCTTGGTTCCACTTGTTCCTGTTCTTCCCGTCCCTTCCCTTGCTGCTGCAATGCCAGGGGTCACTCTCATGCTGGGCTCTGAGGCCACACACACCAGGCTGTCCTGGGCCGGGTGTCACAGACACCGCCGGCATCAGTGCCGCTGGGTCTGTGCTCAGACACGTGGGCCAGGGCCAGGGCGAGAGGATCGCCAGCGTCCCCTGGCCGGGGGCTGCCTCTGGGCTCCGCCTGGGTCAGGGCTCTGGCCCTCGGGGTGACAGCCTCTTCCGTTGCGCTTGTGGAATGCCTCATTGGCAGGAGCCTGTCTCTGTCCTTCCTGTGGGTGGCCCTGAGTTGTCTCTACACTTTGTTTTTGCAGACTGGCCCCTCTGGTCACTTCCACACATGCTCTGGCGCGCATTTCCCAAGGACTAATGCTGTCCTTGGGCTGTGGAAAGCTGGTGCTTTCCCTCCATTCTCCATCACCATTTGAGAAAGACCTATTAAAACTTCTTTTTATGGGCCGGAGCGATAGCCCAGCGGGTAGGGGCGCCTGCCTTGCATCGCGCCCGGCCTGTGCCGGCCTGGGTTCGATCCCTGGCATCCCATATGGTCCCCCGAGCACCGCCAGGAGTGATTCCTGAATGCAGAGCCAGGAGTAACCCCTGAGCATTGCCGGGTGTGACCCAAAAAAAAAGCAAAAAAAAAAAAAAAAACAAAAAAACTTCTTTTTTGCATCACACCCGCGATGCTCAGGGGTTACTCCTGGCTCTACACTCAGGAATTACTTCTGGTGGTGCTCAGGAGACCCTATGGGATGCCGGGATGGAACCCAGGTCAGCTCATGCAAGGCAAACGCCCTCCCCACTGAACTATTGCTCCGGCCCCTAAATCTTTAACCTAGTATTTTTGGTGGGGGGGATTGGGGGTCCTTCCCTCTCCAGCCACCAGACTGCGGGTTCAGTGTGAGGATGCAGGCCCTGAGGTACCAGGATCACCCTGTAACTCTAACGGTGCCCGTGGCCTCCAGAGCCATACCTGCTCGTGCTTGGGGACCAGGTGATGCCAGGGATCAACCCAGGATCGGCCACAGGCAAGGCAACTGCATACCTGATGTACTATCATTCAGACCTCAGGGCCAATGTTTTTCTTTTTTCAGCTTTTTTGGGTCACGCCTGGCAGTGCTCAGGGGTTACTCCTGGCTCTGCAATCAGGAACTATTCCTAGCAGTACTGGGACTGTATTGGATGCCAGGGATCAAACCCGGGTCGGCTGTGTGCAAGGCAGACACCCTCCCTGATGTGCAATATATATGCAATATATGTACAATGTACATGCAATATATATGCAATGTATATGCAATATATATGCAAGGTATATGCAATATATATGCACATATATGCAATATATATATTGCTGTTTTGAGGCCCGATGCATAGTACAGTGGATGAGGTGTTTGCCTTTCACATGGCTGACCCAGGTTCAGTCCCTGGCATCCCATTACGAAGTTCTTTATATATTCTGGTTACTGCACCATTATCAGATGGCGACTTACAATTCGCTGTTCTCCCTGGGGTGTAAACTGATACACTCACCATACCCCAGTGAGGCCAACAGGGGCAGCCGGATGTGGGCCTACTTCGGGGGTTGGCAGCTCCGTGCTCTATCCTATGAGTGCGGGAGAAGAGACGTGGGGAGAGACGGCTTAGCTAGTGACCTTGAGGTGCCGTCTGGGTTTGGGACGCAAGGGGCTTCTGGTCAACTGTCCCACTCTGGCAGGTCAAAAGTAATCCATCAAGACTCGCGCCGCCAGCAGTATCCCCCACCAGAATGGAGGGGCTCGTGTCCCGCGCCATCCGACCTCCAGGGGCGCCTCAGGTCCCAGGGCTGGAAAATGGGACCTGGAGATAAACGTTTCTCGCTGCTCCAAGGTGCATTGAGCAGGTAGGAGGGAAAAGGGCGCGCCCCAAGGGAGCTACACTGCCTAGCGGAGCTCTGGTCCCGAGAGAACGGGAGCTTTTTGGGGGGTGGATGGGAGGGGCGGCGGCCGCAGGACTGAGATCCTGCTTGCCTAAAAGGCTTGGAGCGGGAGGTCCCAGCCCCACGTTCCTACCAGCCCCCGGGCGCCCTGTAGGGAGTGTCCCGTGCCCCTTGCAGACGTGACCCACACCCTAGTACCTCCAGCCTACCCCGCCCACCAAGAGTGTGGACCGCAGGGCTCCCAGACTTGTCACCTCTCAAACCTCTGGCCACCATTGCCTTTTTTTTCTTCCCCTGACCGCAGATCCCTTGGTGCTAAGAGGACGCCGTCCAATATTACCCCAACATCTGCCACGGCCTCGACCATGTACCTAGTCCAGCAGCCGTCACAGGCAGGCTAGGCTTGTGGCGCAGAGGCTCTGTGCTCGCCTTTGCAGGTGTGAGGCCCTGGATTAGATCCCCCATACTGCAAAAATGAGAGTATATGGGGAGCCCCCAGACAGTGGAGGAGCTGAAAGGCGGTGATGGAGATCCGGGATGGAGGCACCATGCAAAGAACGAGGCAGGGGGATGGTTATAGCACCTGAGCAGCACATGGGGTGGCCCGACGGACAATCGCGACCAATTCCCAGGCCAGAGTGACAAGAGAACCATCGTCCCTAATACTGCCTTGCCATATAAACTGTCTTACCCAGAAACCACCCCAGCCGTCAGTGTCCACACTGGGATATCGCTGTAAACCGGCCATGCATACTCTTCATCAGGTAACGAGGGCACAGACGATGACATTTTGAGTCCTAAAGGTTGTGTCTGGGCCGCGATGTGACCTTGAGGCGTTGGATTCGAACCCCCAGCACTGCACCCACTGCGTCACGCCAGTGGCCCCAAGCACTTGCTCCCATGGTCAAATAAGGGGGGAGAGGGGGCGGAGTCCTGACGTGGGGCAGGAACTTAGATTGCCGGAGAGGGTTCACCATACACCCAAAGCATTTATTTGACACGTTCTTTCAGGAACTCAGTGCCAGACCACACCTTGGGCAGAGAGGGGGCAGATAGGCGCGACCGGATTGGGCTGCTCGGCGTGGGGCGGGACAGAAAAGAGCGACTGGATTGGGCTATGCTGCACTGGGCGGGCCGAAAAGGCGCGACTGGATTGGGCTGCTCGGCGCGGGGCGGGGCGAAGCGTGGAGGCGGGCCTCGCAGAGGAGGCGGGGCTTCCGGACGCGGGCTCCGCAGTTGCCAGGGAGATGGCGCGGGGAGGCGGAAGGGACCGCGGGGGCCCCGGCCTCCGGGCTGGCCGGGCGGCGGCCTCGGAACCCCGCTGTTGCGGCTGGTCCTTCATGCCCGAGGTGCCTTCCGCCACCTTCTTCACCGCGCTGGTCTCCCCTCGTGGTGTCCGGGCCCCGCCTGTTCCTCATGTCGCGGCCCCAGGCGCCCTCGAACCTCTCGCTCAAAAACGAGGCGCTGCGCAACTGGCAAGGTGAGTCGGTGGGGGCGGGTCGGGACCCCCAGCCCGGGCTTCATCGGCCGCCACCCCCAGGACCACCCCCCAGAAACCCCCTTTTGCCATCCCTGGCGCCCTCCTTGCGCCCTTGCGCCCCCTTCCCTGCCGCGCCCC
This sequence comes from Cryptotis parvus, assembly GCA_021461705.1. Classification (NCBI taxonomy): domain Eukaryota; kingdom Metazoa; phylum Chordata; class Mammalia; order Eulipotyphla; family Soricidae; genus Cryptotis; species Cryptotis parvus. The sequence continues at coordinate 18,439 of JAJIBD010014770.1, read as the reverse complement.
TGGACCGGGCAGGGTCCTCGCTGGCCAGCCAGTTCGTGCGTCCAGCCATCACCTCCCCCCGCGCCAACCTCCGGGCAGCGTCGCCACCGAAAGACTTGCCCGCCCCGGAGACGCGTGAGTGTGCCCGGGGCCACCGGTCCCCACCCCGGGAATGCCTCCCGGACACCGAGGCCAGCGGGAAGGAGGGATCTCCCTTTGGCTTCTCCAGGGAAATGTTTGACACTATTCGGTATAAACATCTTCTCACCCCCAGACTTCCCTAGTCACTGATTCTGCCAAGGGAAAGGGGGAAAAGGGGGGAAATTGGTATCGGTTACACTGTGGCCCTCCACACACCTTTGGAGGCCTTTGATTAATGCCCATTACAGAGAGGACGCTGGGCTGGGCTGGGGTGAGGCAGGGAGAGCTGTGGGATCCAGGCTCTTTCCAGTCGCGCATGTTCTGGATCTGGGGAATGTCATCCATGCACCAGCGCCACTTCTAGGATGTTCTCCGTGGAAGTCTCGGCTTCGGGAAGGAGTCAGCTGCTAGTGGGTTTCCAGACATAGTGACCAGGCCTTGCAGAGAAGGCCTGAGGGGGTGGCTGGCTCACAGACTGCGCCAGGCCCTGACCTGAAGCTGCCCCCACCCAGGCAGCCCACCCCAGAGGTGACGCACAGCCACACTGACGCAGGCTGATGCAAAACGCCCACTGGAGGCCACAGCCTCTGAGTGCAGGTAATAAGGGCCCTCGGTGGCCTTTGAAGGCCAGCGGGGGAGTGGGCATCCCTATTCCTTTCCACTGAGGAACCCCTCTTTAGACTTCTGAGTTCATAATTGCCAGCTCTCTCTCTCTCTCTCTCTCTCTCTCTCTCTCTCTCTCTCTCTCTGTCACTCTGTCTCTCTCCCCTGTCTGTCTGTCTCTATCTGTATCTCTGTTTCTCTGTCTGTCTCTCTGCTCTGTCTCTCTCTCTTCCTTTCCTTTAATGCTTGTCCATCTGAGCCATGAAATGAACATCAGAAATAACCCCTTGTTGAGGCCAGAGCGATAGCACAGTGGGTAGGGTGTTTGCCTTGTATGCAGCCAACCCAGGTTCGATCTCCGGCATCCCATAGGGTCCCCCGAGCACCACCAGCAGTAACTCCTGAGCTCAGAGCCAGGAGTAAGCACTGAGCATTACAGGGTATGACCCAAAAACTAATAGAAGAAGAAGGATAAGGAGGAGGAGGAGGAGGAGAAGGAGAAGAAGGAGAAGGAGAAGAAGGAGAAGAAGAAGGAGAAGAAGGAGATGAAGAAGGAGAAGAAGGCCCTCGCGGGGCTGCAATGGCAGTGCACCAAGTAGGTTACCTGCCCTGCATGTGGCTGGCCATGGTTCAGTCCCTGGTTCCCCATATGGCCCCCAAGTATGCCAAGAGGAAGTCCTGAGCACCGCTGGAATGGCCCAAAAACAAAACAAAAAAAGAAGAAAAAGGAAAGAAAGAACACTCGAGGGCAAAGAGTCTGCCTGAAAGGCCTGGCCCCAACTGTAGTCTGACACTCAGGACATCTGAGTTTCCTCTGTTACTAGAGAGTTCCACGAGCTGTAGAGTTTCCAGGTCATTAACAGTCCCTTTTACTGCTCCTAAACAGCCACTATGAAGGAGCGGCCAGGGTTACCACCGAGAGCCTGGCACACAGACAGTTAAGTGACTCCTCCCAGTGCAGTCCTGGAGTGGCTACAGGTGATCAACACGCAGACTGCCAGGTGAGATAGGTTAGTGCTCAGACCAGAAGGCTCGCAGGGCCGGGCCGCATCCCAGGGGAGTGCATGCGTGTCGCATGCGTGAAGCCCTGGGCTCACCCCCCCAGCACCGCAAACAGTGGTGAAGCGGCTTAATTCCACGAGGCAGATTCCAGGACCGTGCCTTGCACGGGCCACCCCTCAGCGCTTTCCCACCTGGAAGTCAGGCCCCGGCAAAAGCAGGGATTCGACACCGTGCCTCTGCTCTGAGCCTGGAGTGACGGGCGCCCTCTGCCAACCCTGCTGACTTCGCTTGGCTCCCAGGCGTTGTCCCCGGGCGCCGCCACACAGTGGCAGGCCCCCGTCTCCTGGCGTGTCGCCGCCCCGTGGGCCGCTCACCCGCTCCTTCCGCAGTTTACAGGCTGGTCACCTACATCTTCGTCTATGAGAACCCCGTGTCACTGCTCTGTGGGGCCGTTATCATCCTGCGCTTTGCCGGCAACTTCGAGAGAACCGTGGGCACCGTCCGGCACTGCTTCTTCACGCTCGTCTTCGCCCCTCATGACTGCCATCATCTTCCTGACGTGTGAGACCGTCCTCTCTCTGGTCCAGCTGGGGAGGTGGAGGCCGCCATCGGCTTCAGCCCGGTGGCCTTCGCCATGATGGGCGTCACCTCTGTCCGCAGCCGGATGCGGAGGGCTGTGGTGTTGGGCATCTTCGTGCCCACGGTCCTGATGCCCTGGTTTGTGCTGTGCGCCTGCTGCCTAATCCCCAGACGTCCCTTCGTCGGTAACTTCTGTGGCCTCTGCGTTGGCATCTCCTGTATCCTTCCCGCTGGGGAGCCCGGTAGATGGGCTGTGGCTGGCCCCGGTCACAGGTCACCGGCTTCTGCTTTGACACCACTTGTCCTTGGGTGGGTTCACCTGTTCTATAGGCTCAAATTCCCTCCTCCGAAAACTCAGTGAGGGGCCAGAGCGATAGTCCAGTGGGTAGGGCATTTGCCTTGCACGTGGCTGGGCCGTGCTGGCCCGGGTTTGATCCCTGGCATCCCATATGGTCCCCCGAGCACCGCCAGGAGTAATTCCTGAGTGCAGAGCCAGGAGTAACCCCTGAGCATTGCCAGGTGTGACCAAAAAAAAAAACAAACACTCAGTAGAGTTCCAATTTCTCCCTCCCAAGAACTGACCAGGTCCGACCCCTTAGCTTCTCCCATCCAAGTACTAACCACGCCCGACCCTGCTTAGCTTCCGAGATCAGACGAGATCGGGTGCGTTCAGGGTGGTATGGCCATAGCCAACCCCTTAGCTTCTGCGATGAGACAAGATCAGGCATGTTCAGGGTGGAATGGCCGTAGACCAGAGTTCCAATATTCTGATGAGATATCCTATTTTTCTTGTCCACTGGAGTATGGACCTACATTTGACTAATAACAATGAGAACCTAAAGTGCCCAGTAGCTGGAGATGGTCCATGGAGAGAAAGGGAAGCCAGTTGGTTTGGTCATTGTTTGGGTTTGCTTTCATCCTTTTACTCAGAAAAAAAAATGCCCTTTTATTAAGGTAGTGTTTTTTTTTTTTCTATGATTGAGGCTATACACAAGGTAGGCCATAAACATAAACTCACCATAGAGGCTTATCAGCTCAGACTAAATACTTTCTAACATATTTTTTTCAATTAGGAAAAATAATTCTAATATATAAAGTGAGTTACTTTATTTTTTGTTTTTGCTTTGGGAGCCACACGTGGCAGTGCTCAGAGGTTCCCCAGCTCGGTCTCAGGGGTCATGCCTGGCAGTACGTAGGGGACCACGTGGTGCTGGGCTTGACGTGGGCTGCTCGCAGGCAAAGCTTGTGCCCTAGCCCTTGAGCCAGTTCCCCAGTCTGTGGGGTGGTTTTTTTTGGGGGTCACACCCGGCGATGCTCAGGGGTTACTCCTGGCTCTGCACTCAGGGAACTACTCCTGGTGGTGCTCGGGGGACCATATGGGAAGCCGGGATTGAAGCTGGGTCTGCTACATGCAAGGGAAACATCCTCCCCGCTGTGCTATCGCTCTTGCCAATGGATTACTTTTTTAAACATCAGAATTGATAGTGAGCTTGCTCCCCCAATAACTTGACTCCCAGTAACTGACTCTTTTAGCCGTTAGGAATATTCACATAGCTCTGTGTAGCTCTTTTTTTTTTTTTTTTTGTTTTTTTTTGGGTCACACCTGGCGATGCTCAGGGGTTTCTCCTGGCTCTGCACTCAGGAATTACTCCTGGCGGTGCTCGGTGGACCATATGGGATGCCGGGGATCGAACCCAGGCCGGCATGGGCCTGCTGCTTACAAGGCAAACGCCCTACCCTCTGGGCTATCGCTCCGGCCCTGTGTATCTCATTTTAAATTTCAAATTTCATTGATTTCAAACATGTTTACCTAATCAGAAACTGAAAGCTGTGAACATCCCATGAGCAGGGAGTTAAGCTGCGTCCTACCTGTTTTGATAAACTATTTTCATTATCACTCAGTTTGAAATATTTTCTCATATTCATGGTATTTCTTCTTTGATCCAAGGGCAATAAATCAGTTGCTTATTTTGACATATTTGATGATTTCCCCATCCAATTTTATTGATTTGAGTGAGAGAAGGTTGTGTCTTAGAAAAACGCATGTGGCGGGGCTGGAGTGATCGTATAGCAGGGAGGGTGTTTGCCTTGCATGCAACCAACTCGAGTTTGATCCCCGGTATCCCATATGGTCCCCTGAGCACTGTCGGGAGTAATTCCTGAGTGCAGAGCCAGGAGTAACCCCTGAGTATCGCCAGTTGTGAACCAAAAAAAATGCCAAAAAATACATATATAAATATGTATATTGAGGCTCTTTATGTTCCTGGAGCGGGCGGATGCCTTTGGGTTCTACTCGCATGAGATGGGACATATGGAGATGTTACTGGTGCCCGCTCTAGCAAATAGATGATTAACGGGAAGATAGTGATAGTGATAGTGATGTATATTTATATACATATATTTATATTATATAAATATAACATATTTATATATTATATATAAATATATTCTTCTAGCAAGAAGCCAGAGCAACCCACACATCATGCGGTCAGTCATTCTCAACATCCAGACTCCATAGTTCCTCAGAGCTCCATCCAAGAGAAATCCTGATCTTTCCCTTTAAGTTTCATCAGTAAATGCTCGAGATGAGAGCCTTCTACTGAGACTATACCACCTACACGGCAGAGCCTGGCAAGCTACCCGTGTTTTATTTACTTGTTATGCCAAAAACTAGTAACAATTATGGACCTCAATTCCATGACCTGATGAATGGTTTCGGGCTCCTCCTGTCCCTGGAGCAAGCAGATGCCCTTGGGCTACACTTGCTTGTGACAGGACTAATGGAGATGTTACTAGTGCCCACTCGAGCAAATTGATGAACAATGGGAAGACAGTGATACAGTGATATAATATATACGTGTGTATATATACATACATATACATATACACACACGTGGCAGGGCCGGAGCAATAGTACAGCAATTAGGGCCTTTGCCTTGCACGCCGCTGGCCCACATTTGACCTCCGCCACTACATATGGTCCCTTGAGCCGCACCAGGAATGATCCCTAAGCCTGAGCACCACCAACATCGCCCAACAACAATAGGGAAAAAAAATCAAATGTTCTGTGTTAACACCATCATCCCTGTGGTTTCTGTTTCTGAGTCCCACCTGCAGTGGGGGCTCACAATTCCTGTTTCACGCTGGACACTGGGACGCCCCCTGTCGAGGGCTGAAATCCGTCGTCATCCTCTGAAAAGTGGCATTGACCTCTGACTTGTGCACGTGAGTGTATTGCAGTAGCTCTGCCCTGGCCGGGCTCAGTCCGAGGGGCTGCAGAAGGGCAAGGGGGCACCGCGCCTGCCTTGCCAGGCCTTGGACCCTCTGAGGAAGGGGCCCAACTCTTGGTCTCGGACTCTGGGGAGTGTGGGGCAGGGCCGTGCCTGCAGGGGAATCTGGGGACCCGCGTTCTCTGTTGGCGCCCCGATTTCCTTAACCCGGGCACCACAGACGGCATCTCCTACTGCCACTCCATTGACGTGTCGGAGCGCACGGCCCCTGAAGCTGGACCGGAAGTTTCCTTTCTGCCTCATGAGGAAACTGTCCATGGTCAAGTACATCTCCAGCAACGCGGCCGAGCGGGAGGCGGCCAACTGCCAGCGGTGAGTGCCAGGAAGGCCAGGCAAGGGCTGAGAATGGTGCGTAGCCCGGCACTGTGGGGTCAGCTAGGCCACGTGGCACAGGAAGACAGCGAGAGAAGCTGGGCACGTCGTGTTCTCCCTTGCCCCAGCTCCCTGTGCCAGCGACTCCAGGGACCTGTGCGCCCCTTCCCACTCACGTACACCGTCAGGGACCCTGCACGCTCCCTTCCCACTCACGTACACCATCAGGGACCCTGCACACTCCCTTCCCACTCACGCATACCGTCAGGGACCCTGCACGCTCCTTCCCACTCACATACACTGTCAGGGACCCTGCACGCTCCCTTCCCACTCACGTACACCATCAGGGACCCTGCACACTCCCTTCCCACTCACGCATTACACTGTCAGGGACCCTGCGGCGTCCTTCCCACTCACGTGCGCTGTCAGGGACCCTGCGGGGCTCCCTTCCCACTCACGTACACCATCAGGGTCCCTGCACGCTCCCTTCCCACTCACGTACACCGTCAGGGGACCCTGCACGCTCCTTCCCACTCACATACACTGTCAGGGACCCTGCACGCTCCCTTCCCACTCACGTACACCATCAGGGACCCTGCACACTCCCTTCCCACTCACGTACACTGTCAGGGACCTCGCGCGTTCCTTCCCACTCCACGTACGCTGTCAGGGACCCTGCGGGCTCCCCTTCCCACTCACGTACACCATCAGGGTCCCTGCACGCTCCTTCCCACTCACGTACACCGTCAGGGACCCTGCACGCTCCCTTCAAACTCATGTACACCGTCAGGGACCCTGCACGCTCCCTTCCCACTCACGTACACCGTCAGGGTCCCTGCACGCTCCTTCCCACTCATGTACACCGTCAGGGACCCTGCACGCTCCCTTCCCACTCATGTACACCGTCAGGGGACCCTGCACGCTTCCTTCCCACTCAAGTACACCGTCAGGGTCCCTGCACGCTCCCTTCCCACTCATGTACACCGTCAGGGTCCTGCTCGCTCCCTTCCCCCTCACGTACACCGTCAGGGACCCTGAACGCTTCCTTCCCACTCAAGTACACCGTCCAGGGTCCCTGCACGCTCCCTTCCCACTCATGTACACCGTCAGGGACCCTGCACACTCCCTTCTCTCTCACGTACACCGTCAGGGACCCTGCACGCCCCCTTCCCTCTCACGCGTACACCGTCAGGGACCCTGCACGCTTCCTTCCCACTCACGTACACCGTCAGGGTCCCTGCACGCTCCCTTCCCACTCACGTACACCGTCAGGGTCCCTGCACGCCTCCCTTCCCCCTCACGTACACCGTCAGGGTCCCTGCACGCTCCCTTCCCCCTCACGTACACCGTCAGGGGACCCTGCACGCTCCTTCCCTCTCACGTACACCGTCAGGGACCCTGCACGCTCCCTTCCCTCTCACGTACACCGTCAGGGACCCTGCACGCTCCCTTCCCACTCACGTACACCGTCAGGGACCCTGCACGCTCCCTTCCCACTCACATACACCGTCCAGGGGCCCTGCACGCTCCCTTCCCACTCACGTACACCGTCAGGGGTCCCTGCACGCTCCCTTCCCACTCACGTACACCGTCAGGGTACCCTGCACGCTCCCTTCCCACTCACGTACACCGTCAGGGGACCCTGCTCGCTCCCTTCCCACTCACATACACCGTCAGGGACCCTGCTCGCTCCCTTCCCACTCACATACACCGTCAGGGGACCCTGCACGCTCCCTTCCCACTCACGTACACCGTCAGGGGACCCTGCTGCACGCTCCCTTCCCACTCACGTACACCGTCAGGGACCCTGCACGCTCCCTTCCCTCTCCACGTACACCGTCAGGGACCCTGCTCGCCCCCTTCCCACTCCACGCGTACACCGTCAGGGACCCTGCACGCTCCCTTCCCACTCACGTACACAGTCAGGGACCCTGCACGCTCCCTTCCCACTCACGATACCCCATCAGGGACCCTGGTCGCTTCCCTTCCCACTCTCACGCATACACCGTCAGGGGACCCTGCACGCTCCCTTCCCACTCCACGTACACCGTCAGGGGACCCTGCGCTCCCTTCCCCTCTCACGTACACCATCAGGGACCCTGCACGCTCCTTCCCACTCACGTACACCGTCAGGGACCCTGCGCGCCTCCCTTCCCACTCACGTAACACCATCAGGGGTCCCTGCTCGCTCCCTTCCCACTCACATACACCATCAGGGACCCTCTGGCGCTCCCTTCCCACTCACGCACACCATCAGGGTCCCTGCACGCTCCCTTCCCACTCACGTACACCATCAGGGTCCCTGCACGCTCCCTCCCCACTCACGTACACCATCAGGGACCCTGCACGCTCCCTTCCCACTCACGTACACCATCAGGGACCCTGCACGCCCCCCCCCCACTCACGTACACCATCAGGGACCCTGCACGCTCTCTTCCCACTCACGTACACCATCAGGGTCCCTGCACGGCTCCCTTCCCACTCACGTACACCGTCAGGGACCCTGCTCGCTCCCTTCCCACCTCACGTACACCGTCAGGGTCCCTGCACGCTCCCTTCCCACTCACGTACACCGTCAGGGGACCCTGCGGGCTCCCTTCCCACTCACGTACACCGTCAGGGTCCCTGCATGCTCCCTTCCCACTCACGTACACCGTCAGGGTCCCTGCACGCTCCCTTCCCTCTCATCATACACCGTCAGGGACCCTGCACGCTCCCTTCCCACTCACGTACACAGTCAGGGACCCTGCACGCTCCCTTCCCACTCACGTACACAGTCAGGGACCCTGCTCGCCCTTCCCTCTCCACTCACGTACACCGTCAGGGACCCTGCGGGCTCCCTTCTCGCATCTCTTCGCTGCCTTCACCCACTGGCCTGGGCACTGGCCCTGCTGGCACTTGGTCTTTCTCGAGGCTGCCTCAGAGGCTGCTCCAGCTCCCTCTGTTCTTGAAAGACAGGTTGGCCTGCTGGGAAAAAACACCACTAAGGGGCATTCCTGGGGTCTCACTATGTTGGAGACAGCTGGAAGTCGGCCGGAAGTCGGGTGGATCCTGGCAGCTTAGCTTTGGATAGTGGTTCCCAGAACCTGGTAGGGTCTCAGGGGCTCACCAGCCCGTGTCAGAATCGCCTCAAAATGGATGGTGGGGGGGCTGGAGCAATAGTCCAGTGGGGAGGGCGTTTGCCTTTGCACGCGGCTGACCTGGGTTCGATCCCCAGCATCCCATATGGTCCCCCGAGCAAATGCCAGGAGTAATTCCTGAGAGAAGAGCAGCCAGGAGTGACCCCTGAGCATTGCCGGGTGTGACCCCCAAAAAAAAAAGGATGGTGGGCATCACCCCCACCCCGCCGCGCACATCCCTGGGGTCCTGTAGCCCCCTCTCCAGGGCTAGCAGTTTCACACCCACACGCAGCTCCAGAGTGGAAGCAGTACGGGGTGGGTGTCTCTTCCCTGCTCTCTGCTTCCTCAGACATGCAGGCCTGCTGGGGGGCTTCAGAGCAGGGGGCTGGGGGCTTGGCTACAGAGTAGCTCTGCCTACTTGGGTGTCAAGAGTCTGGGCACTTTTTTTTTTTTTTTGCTTTTTGGGTCACACCCAGCAATGCTCAGGGGTTTCTCCTGGCTCTTCACTCAGGAATCACTCCTGGCGGTGTTTGGGGGACCGTATGGGATGCTGGGGATCGAACCCGGCCGCGTGCAAGGCAAATGTCCTACCAGCTGGGCTATCGCCTCCGGCCCCAAGTCTGGGCACTTTTTAAATTTTTTTATTTATTAATATTTTGCTTTTTGGGGTCACACTCAGCGATTCTCAGAGGGTTACTCCTGGCTCTTCACTCAGGAATTACTCCTAGCGGTGCTCAGGGAACCACATGGGGTGCCGGGGATCGAACCTGAGTCGGCCGCATGCAAGGCAAACGCCCTACCTGCTGTACTATCGCTCCAGCCCCGAGTCTGGGCACTTTGGTCTCCTTGCAGTTCCCAGTCGCACTCACAGGAGGCCCAATCCCCCACCCCAGATGCTGTGGCTTCCTGTCTGGCCGTTCTGCAGCCATCTTGCAAAGCCATTTGGTTGTTTTGGTTGTTGGTTTTGCAGTGCCAGGGACAGCCCAGACCCCCACATCTGGCGGGCAGATGGTCCACCCCCAGTGCTGGCCAGGTCCTGTGTCTGTCCCCTGGTGCCTGAGTTCCTGCTGCCCTATGCGGAATGTGGCCCAGTGGCTCTGAGATAAAACCCATGGCACAGACGGCTCCCCACGCTGCTAGCGGGACTTGGGGCTGTGAGTGCCACCCCAAGTGTCCAGGGAAGCGTCACAGCAGCCTGGGCGCGGGCGCCTGTTTCTCCTTCGTGTCCTGCCCACGGATTTGCCAGACCACGGGCGTCACTGGCTACGCGCCCCTGCACTGTCTGGGGTCTGGAGACCAGGTGTGCAAAGCCGGGCGGAGCAGCCTGGGCGGGGCCCCCACCTGCAGCCCCGCCTACGCACCCTGACCCGTTCTCTGTCCTTGTTCTCGCACAGGCTCAACCCCCGCCCGGCTCCTACCCCACACAGAGCAGCTACCCTGATGTGCCCCTCAGCTGCCCGGTACCGGCACAGCACCCCGACAGGGCGGAAGCCGCCTCTCCTCAGGGCCACGTCCCTGGGCACCTGCCTCGCCCGCCTCCGTACCAGCCCGGCGCCAGCCTGTGCTCCGTGCAGAACCATTCTGGCTCACCCCCAATGCCTCAGGGGGGCTACCCGGCTTCTGCCGGGGCCTCCCTGGGGTGTGCAGCCGCCTCCCCCCTCACTTGCCCTGGCGTGGTACAGAATCCAGCCGCTCCAGGGGCCGCCTGGGCTCCAAGGAGTGCTCCAGGGCCGTGAACGGAGCTCTCCCCGGGTCCTGCGAGCCCCCTGGGGTCCTTGCCACATTATTCATGGGACACATCTGTGCCGAGCTGTGCTATGAGGCCAGCCCTGCCCCAGCCCCCTCCGTCCTCAGGGGCGGGTCCCGCACTGTGACTGGTCGCCCTGGCTGTCAGAGCCCAGTGCGGCTCTCCCTCGCTGTGTTTGCTCAGATCTCGTGTTCCCGTGCCTTGTGGTGTTTCACCTGCGGTCACCCCCTGCCCCCAAGAGTGGTGAGACCACCCACCGGGTGCAGCAGCTGGCTGCCGGCCGGGCCTCGTGCCGGAGACCGTTACTTATAGGCCTGTAGTATAAAGAGACTGCCTCCCTCGCCTGCGTCCTTGTTTGAGACTGGCCCCACCAAGAGGGCCCTGTGAGGTGGCCGTGGGTGCTGAGGGGTGCCCCTAAGTAGCACATAGCACTGCCCAGTGGCCTGGGAGCAGGAGACAAGCCCCCCAGCTCTGCCCAACTGACCACTGGACCAGGTTCACCCAGGATCCCTGGGGCCAAGTCAGCCCAGAAAATGCAGTCTGGGGGGTTCCCTCCCCCCTAAACCGTGGGCTCAGCAGGAACACCCCAGTGTAGCCACATCATGGACCTTTCCCGCCTCGGGAACGGAGCACCCCAGCCTGGCTTTCTGGCGGTCCCAGATGGATTTCAAAGTCACCAAGAGGCCCCAGTTAGGGCCCCAGCCAGGTGGACAGGCAGGGACAGAGATTGGAGGGCTCTCCCCGAGTCCCTGAGCATCACGGCCTAAGATGCTCAGAGGAGAGTCAGCCCCCATGTTCTCAGGGTTCTCAGGGCCAGGGAAGCTGGCTGGCACATAAGCGAATGGGCTGGTAATCCCTGACCTGGGCCCAGGGCAGAGCTGCAGCCTGTCCAGTGCTTAGGGGTGAGGGCAAGCTGCGGGCAGAGGGCAGCGCGCGGCCGCCCGGGAGGGGCTCTGCTGCAGCGCAAGAGACCTTCCAGCTGTATCCTCTGGACACATCATCCAAGGCTGGAGGAAAGCTCCCACCTCCTCCCCACCAGCGGGCAGGAGCTACGGGCCAAAGAAGTTTCTAGACCTATTTCCTAGTTCGGTGTCACGGCTTGGCCAGCAGGGGGCAGCAGAGACGCAGCACCGGCCTCGGGCGCCCTCCCCGCCCCCGCTCTCCTGAACAAACGCAGGGTGAGGAAGATGAGGGGCCCACCCGGGAGCGTCAGAGAAGAAACTAGGGCTTCGCCGGAAGGGGGCTACTCCCAGGGCAAGGGAGGGGCCGGGAGGAGGAGGAGGGAGCGTGTGGGCACAGACCCTCGGCCCAGCTGGGAGGGAGAAAAGCCGGCCGTGGGGGCAGAGCGCAGGGCAGTCCTGGGATGAGAATCCAGGGTGGGGTTGGCCGGGGGGACTGTCTCGGGGGCTTCTGCCATCCACAGGGGCCAGGGTTCTCGCTGCTGCACGGGCAGAGCGCCCTGTCCCGGGAACTCGGGGATCACACGTTGCCCCATATCTCGCTGGGACCTGCTTCCTCCTGGGGGTCCAGCTCCAGCCGCTCCCTAGGAGTCAGGGTCCTGGAATAGCAGATCCAAGCGGGAAAGCCGGGCCAAGCTCAGGGCCTGGGGAGCAGGAAGCAAGTGGGCTGGTGTGGGCGTGGCCAGGGGTGTGTGGGCGTGGCTTGTGGGGGGGGGTGTGGGCGTGGTTTGTGGTGTGGGGCGTGGCCGGGAGGGCATGCGTTCAGGAGGGCACAGGTTAGCCCACACCTGCCTGGCACAGGCTCCTAGAAACACCAACACGACATTTCAGGCTCACCGGGCTGGTTGCTCGCCTACGGAAGCCTTTCATCCACTCACGTTCTCATAGATGACCCACCTTCGGGCGAACCGTGCGAGAGGAAGAAGCTACGTGTCTGCCCGGCAGGCGGACACCCGTTGGCACACATGCGCACAAGACCGGTGCAGCCTACGGCAAAGCCAGTGGGGTCTCGGGTGGCGGCCTCCACGCTGCAGCTGGCTCCCCTCTGACCACAGCCAATCTCACACCCCACTCCTTAACAGTCAGCATGTGGTCTCTGGGGACGGGGAGGTGCAAATGGTCAGAGCAAGCGGCTGGGGGGTGAGGGGCTTAAAGAAGCCCCTCTGGGGGCCTGAGTAAATAGTCCAGCGGGTAGGACATTTGCCTTGCACACAGCCGACACGGGTTCGATCCCCGGCATCCCATATGGTCCCCGCACTGCCAGGTGTAATTCCTGAGTGCAGAGCCAGGATAACCCTGAGCACTGCTGGGTGTGACCCAAAAAGCAAGAGTGAGCGAGAGAGAGAGAGAGAGAGAGAGAGAGAGAGAGAGAGAGAGAGAGAGAGGAGGGCCCTCCGGTCTGAGATGTCAGTGTGAAGCCCGCGTTTGAGACAAAGCTGGAGGGTGTGGCCCCAGCGAGATGGAGCGGGAGAGGGGAGGCAGGGCTAGCCTACCTTTGGGTGGCCAAGTGGCGTCCAGGAGAAGCCCAGGAACTCAGGGGGCCCTGACCCCTCTCCATCTCTCCTGCAGGGTGTGGCACACACCCAACCTCGATGGCTGGGAACTCACCTGGGCAAAGCAGGGCAGACCCTCTGCCCACCGGGCCCTGCTGGCCCTCTCCCTGGTCAGCCCCACCTGCAGCAGGACCCCCGGGGAGAGGAGAGGAGGGGCGCAGCCTCCCTGCCCCTCTCTCTGTGGGGGCACACCCCACACACGCTGCTCTCCAACACCGTTTCAGGAAACACTCGCTCGCTCTTTCTTTCCCTTCCTTCTTGCCTTCCTCCTGCAGTGTGAGGGTTCACACTAAGACATCATCCATCCCTGCTCCTGGCCTCAGGCCACCCAAGCTGGGGCAGGCAGCAGGAAAGGCTGGTAGCCTGGAGTCCGAGAGCTCCTTGGCCCTGCAGAGCACCAGCCCCCTTCCCGCTCTGATCACCATAGCCCCCAAACTCCCCTTTGGACAACAGTCCAACGGTCCCCCTGACCCCCCAACGTGCTGGTCTGGTCCAGCACCTGCAGAGATAACCGTAGTGGCTCCTGGTCATGGGGCAGGACAATTTAGGGCCCTGGCCCTCCCAGGCCCGGAGTTAGGGTGCCCGGAGAGCCCCAGAGCCTGTGGTGTGCAGGGGTCTGACGGGTCCCTGTGTCATACAAGAAGCAGCCCCGACCCCCGAGCTCTCCCCGACTTTGCAGAGATCCCAGCAGGCCCAGGTGTTTTTCGAGCCTAATGTCTGGTGTTGGAACAAGAAGGCCGAGAAGGCCTGTAGGGACGTGGGCACCCAGACAGGGAGAGGAGGCCACAAGACAGACAGACACTCAGCAGAGGTGGGACCATGGTGCACCCACAAGCCACAGCCCTGGAGGGGAGGAGAGATGAGAGTGGGTCCTTCCTCGGACCCTCGCCGCACCTCAAAGCTTCCAGACCCCAAACAGACAAGAATTGGCTCCCTCTGCTCCTCCGTGCCTTCTTCAGAGGCTACTGCTCCCCAAACAGCCGCGTCCCCTGAGTGCCCAGAGCAGAGTGTGGAGAAGGGAGTTCTGGGGGTCCCCGGCTGGCCAGCAAGGTGAGTGACCTGGCTAGGTCTGAGGGTAGCATACACTGGGCCAGCACCCAGGGGTGGGCTGGAGAATGCAGGGGTGGGTGCAGGAGTTTGGGCTCAATCCTGTAGGCAGTGAGCCTATGGGATGGATCCCTGTGCTTCTTACAGGCGGGGCGCTGGGGAGCTGGCGAGCGAGCCGGGTGGAGGTGCCTCTCTGGGAGCTGCCCTGGCCATCAGAGGCCCTGAGGCAGGCAGAGCTGTCCTCCGTGGAGCAGGAACGGCTCCGCCACGTGACGGCTGGCTCGTGGCTCCACACTGGGCCAGGGGCATTCCTGTGGTCAGCAGATTAGGAACCTGAAACCCTCCAGCCCCTGTTTGTTCTTTGCTGTTCTCTGGCCCCAGGTGTGGGCTGGCACCCCTCACTCCAGGTGCATAGAAGGTTCAAACCTGGGCATTGCTTCCCCAAGGATGCTGAGTCAGGGATGCAGCTGACCCCAAGGCCACTGCCCCAAGGCTCTGTCACCTCAGCCTGCGAGCCGAAACCCTCCCAGTTTTGAAAAAGTCAGCCGGCTGGCTACAGATGTTACAGCCCCCACCTGGAGTCCCCTCATCCCCGGGATGCTGGGAGTGGGGCTCAGAGCCCCAGAGACCAGGAGGGTGTCCGTGACTCCCTCATGGGCATCGGGTGAAGGGTCTGGGGGAGGGTGCCCGTGACTCCCCATGGGCATCGGGTGAAGGGTCTGGGGGGAGGGTGTCCGTGACTCCCCCATGGGCATCGGGTGAAGGGTCTGGGGGAGGGTGTCCGTGACTCCCCCATGGGCATCGGGTGAAGGGTCTGGGGGAGGGTGCCCGTGACTCCCTCATGGGCATCGGGTGAAGAGGGTCTGGGGAGGGTGTCCGTGACTCCCCATGGGCATCGGGTGAAGGGTCTGGGGGGACGGTGTCCGTGACTCCCCATGGGCATCGGGTGAAGGGTCTGGGGAGGGGGTGTCCCGTGACTCCCCATGGGCATCAGGTGAAGGGTCTGGGGGAGGGTGTCCCGTGACTCCCCCATGGGCATCGGGTGAAGGGTCTGGGGGAGGGTGTCCGTGACTCCCCATGGGCATCGGGTGAAGGGTCTGGGGAGGGTGTCCGTGACTCCCCATGGGCATCAGGTGAAGGGTCTGGGGGAGAGTGCCCGTGACTCCCCATACGGGCACCGGGTGAAGGGTCTGGGGGAGAGTGTCCGTGACTCCCCATGGGCATCGGGTGAAGGGTCTGGGGGGGAGGGTGTCCGTGACTCCCCATAGGGCATCGGGTGAAGGGTCTGGGGGAGGGTGCCCGTGACTCCCATACGGGCATCGGGTGAAGGGTCTGGGGAGGGTGTCCGTGACTCCCCCATGGGCATCGGGTGAAGGGTCTGGGGAGGGTGTCCGTGACTCCCCATGGGCACCGGGTGAAGGGTCTGGGGGGAGGGTGCCCGTGACTCTCTCATGGGCATCGGGTGAAGGGTCTGGGGAGGGTGTCCGTGACTCCCATACGGGCATCGGGTGACGGATCTGAAACTGCAGCTATTGGAATCCCCCCAAGGACAAAGGTCCTTCTGCAAGGTGAGGGGGCTTGAACCCCTGAGGCCTGTCCTGGAACTGACTTCTGGGACCTGAGACAAGGGGTGCTGCCACCCAGCAACCTCCTGCCCCCATGTAGCTCTGCTCTGGCCTCGATCCGCCTGATGTCCAGCAGCCTCCTGTGAACCGACTGGCCTCGGTTCACTGCTGGGCCTGTAGGAGGAAGTCTGGGCTCCTGCCAGGCCTCGGCCCATCCCTCCTGGCAGCGTCCTCCTGGGTGAGGCCTGCTTCCCTGAGAACCAGGCTGGAGGAGTTGGGTTGCAGCAGGCAGGAGCTGGGCTTCAGGGAGCGGCAGGGCTCAGGTAACCCCCCACCCTGGGAGGCTTGTGGGATTAGGTAACTAGCCACCTCAGGGGACCTGCTCCAGCCCTGCCACTGTTCTTCCAGACCACAGCCTGAGCTGAGCGGAAGTGGACTCTGTCCCCAGGTGGCCTGGCTGGGTCCCTGGGAGGCCGGGAGGGACGAGGCAGCTCCTTAGCCCTCTGCTCTGCCTGGGCCGGCCTTGCATGCAGGAACTGCCACAGGCCAAGTTTGGATGCAGCCCCAGCAAAGTCGCGTGTGTTTGTGCCTGCGTGTGTAGGGACTGTGGCTCACACGTGCAGCCATGAGTGTGCACACATGTGAGCCCACATGGACCTTGTTCACATATGTGTGCATGAGTCTGTGTGCCTGCCCCAGTGTGCATGAGCACATGCCTGTTCTTGTGGGCATGTGGCATGCTGTGTATGCACACGTGTTCATCTGTGTGTGCATGTGCCGATACATTTGGCAAATACGCGTGCTGCTCCACGTGCATCTGTCTGCACACGGTGATAGTGTGTACACACATCTGCAAGCTGCTTATCTGTGCACACAACAGTGCTTCTGTGTGTGTGCGTGTGTGTGTGTGTGTGTGTTGTTTTTTTGGGTCCCACCCGCGATGCTCAGGGGTTATTCCTGGCTGTGCACTCAGGAATTACTCCTGGCGGTGCTTGGGGACTCTATGAGATAACGGGATCAAACCCAGGTCAGCCGCATGCAAAATATACCCTTCCCCGCTGTGCTGTTGTCGGCCCCTGAGTGCTTCCTGCATGAGTCTCTGTCCATGCATGCATGTGTGCATGTGAGTATATTGCGTGTTGCCCGTATGGTCACGTGTGTGTGTCTCTCTGTGCTTGTTTGTCTTGTGTGGGCAGTGAAGGCTGGGTTCCTCATAGTTGAGCCCCGACCCACCCTCTCTCTGCGACCCTTTCCTCAGGGAGAGCTGTCCTGCCACATGTAAAGCCACTGTCCCCGGGGTCCTGGAGGGTGTCAGCCCCCAGCATCTGCCGCCTCCAGCCTGGCCCACAGGCAGCATTTGTGCAAACTTCCCTCTGAGTGCCAGGAGCCAGACAACCGGTGACATCTGTGTTGTCACAGAAACAGCTGCCGGGCGACAGAGGGGTAGGCTAAGGGACACTGCCCAGGCCAGAGACTCAGCGGTGCTACCCCTGGTCCCGCTGCAGCAGTGACCTTCCTTCCACTCCTCCATGGAGTCCTCAGGATGGCCCTGGGTTCTAGGAGGCGCCTGCCTGGGTCCCGGAGCTCACTTCTGCATCCGTGTTTGCTCACAGAGACGCTGCGGGGATCCCAGCTGCAGAAGGCCGGCCCCCGCCCCTTCCTTTAGTCCTCACAACCCCCCTTTCTGCCACCTGCCGACTTCCCTGTGTTCAGAGCAGCCCAGGTTCTCATGTCCAGGCACAGGGCAGGTGCCCCAGACTGGTTGGAGCCTCGCATCCAGGTCCTGTTCCGGCCCAGCAAAGCCCAGGTGGGGAGCAGAGCAGAGGTTCCACCCCCATCAGGAAGGGAGGCTGAGGGGGCCATGATAGCACAGCAGGGAGGGCATTTATCTTGCACGAAGAAGCTGACCCAGGTTCAATCCCTGGCATCCCATACGGTGCCCTGAGCACTGGCAGGTGTAATTCCTGAGTGCAGAGCCAGGAGTAACCCTGAGCATAGCTGGGTGTGACCCCCAACATTTTTTAAAAAACGAGAGGTAAAGAGGTTGAAGCTGGCTGAGCCCGAAGTTCTGGCTTCTGCCGCTACAGCCCAGGGAAGGAGTCAGTGTGTCCAAGATGGGCGATGGTCCTCGCCCAGGATGCCCTACATGGCTGTGACCCTGGGCCCCATCCCCTTCTGGGCGTGTGCTGGTCACTCCGGGCCTTCCCTCCCCTGGGAGTCAGCAGCACTAAAAGAAGGCCGGGCCCCAAGGGAGCACCAAGACAAGGGGAAGGTCACAGGGAAGGATGTAGACGCTGCTCCTCCCAGCTGTGGAAGGGCCAAGACGCTGCTCCTCCCAGCTGTGGAAGGGTCTAGACGCTGCTCCTCACAGCTGTGGAAGGGTCTAGACGCTGCTCCTCACAGCTGTGAAGGGTCTAGACGCTGCTCCTCACAGCTGTGGAAGGGTCTAGACACTGCTCCTCCCAGCTGTGGAAGGGTCTAGACACTGCTCCTACAGCTGTGGAAGGGCCTAGACGCTGCTCCTCACAGCTGTGGAAGGGTCT